>PVJN01005489.1:0-81538 GCA_004026805.1 Lasiurus borealis | reverse complement strand
TTGATTTTAGTTATTTTGCTGACACTAAATATTTCAAAAGTCAAACACAGAATAAAATTCAATATATTCTCTAAAGCTTAAATTCATGGTTTTTGTCCATCAGAAACTAATAAGAAATACATTAATATCAGCTTCAGGGCAATACAAATAATTAATCAGGAATTCAGAGAAGATATAAATTCTTGTAAAGAAATTTAGAATTTCCTGAATTTAAATATGAAACTTTACAAGCAATATTAATTTGGAAGACATATGCTAATTACTGTGTGTGTGTGTGTGTGTGTGTGTGTGTGTTGCACACATGTGTGCAGAAAGGCTTTCCTAGCCATCTGCTCTTTTCATCTTTGTATATGAATTTCTAAAATGAGGCTGGTGGGACAAGTATGCTGATCATTTGAAAATTTTCTCTGATGCCTAAAAAATTGAAAGCTTCCAAGAAAGATTAAATCAATCCATTAGTATCAGTATGACATTCTGAAAGGACAGCTGATATTTTCTGGGTGAATAGACTAGCTGCCCTGGATACTGATCTTTTTGCTTCTTGAGAAACATTTCTCTTTTGGGAGATCAGCTTTAGTAACACTTTAATTTGCACGACTAACCAAGTTGAACCATCACTAAAATGTATATGGATTTAAATCAAAGGAATTGTGTTAGAAATAAACACCATTAGCCCTACTTCAATAACAATCTTATCTTACTAAATAGGGATATCAGTTGTACACACTTCAGAAAGTTACCTTGAAAAATCACTAAAATTTGATTTGGTCTCTTTTTTAAAACTGTTTAATTTTCATTTTATTCAGGGAAATAATTTTATGATTTATTTTTTTAGCTTGTTCATATATATATGTGTGTGTGTGTATATATATATATATAGATATAGATATAAATATAGATATATAGATATATAGATATATAGTTATATAGATAGATATATAGATATATAGATATAATATATAGATATATAGATATATAGATATATAGATATATAGATATATAGATATTCATTCATTGCTTCGGGGGGATTCATTGAACATCCCCCCGAAAGGATGTAGAAATGTGCCAAATGGCAGGTCGCCAGGGAAGAGCCCAAATTAGGGCTGGGGACTCCACCACTAGCACTCAGACCAGCCCATTGAGACTGCTGCCATGGCCTCGGGAGAGACTCCCAACACTGTGACAGCTGTGATCGCTAGACTTGAGCTGGATTTCTTGCTGAGCAGCGCTGCTCCTGTGGCAGCAATACTGACCATCAGGGGGCAGCTCCTGCATTGAGCATCTGCCCTCTGGTGATCTGTGTGCATCATAGCAACCAGTTGTTCCAGTTGTTCTAACAGTCACTTAGGCTTTTATTATACATATACTAGAGGCCCAATGCATGAAATTCATGTAAGAGCAGGTGTTGCTTCCCCTGGCTGCTGGCACCAGCTTCCCTCTGGCCTCTGGTAGGCACTTGGGATCCAGGCTTCCCTTGCAGCCACAGCTTCATCCAGAAGGTCGTCTGGAAGGATGTCCAGTCTAATTAGCATATTATGTTATTATTGTTATAGACTAGAGGTATGGTGCATTAAATTCATGCGCTAGCAGTCTGGGACCCATCAGTCCTTACCACCTGCCTGCTTGCTGCTACTTACCGCTTGGCTTCCTGCTTTTTGGAGGTGAGAAAGGCTCCCGGCACTGCTGCTGCACTTGCCAGCTGTGAGCCTGGCTTCTGGCTGAGAGGCACTCCCCTTGTGGGAGTGCCCTCACTACCAGGGGACAGCTCCTGCATTGAGTATCTGTTCTCTGGTGGTCAGTGTGCATCATATCAACTGGTCATTCTGCTGGTCATTCAGCCCTTTGGTCTATTTGAATATTAGGGTTTTATTATAGGGGATAATTGACATATAACACTATGTAAGTCTAAAGTGTACAGGGTGTACATAGTTCAAACTATATATGTACTGCACCTCACAGAGTTTTCCTTTTTTTTTTTGGTGGTGAGAATTTTTTAAATATACTTTCTTAGCAAATATACTTTCAAATACACAATACATTACTATTAATTATAAACAGACAGAAATATCCTTCTTTACTCAGAATGGGAAATTAGTTAGAATCATAACTAGGTTTATACTTTAAATGTCAAAATAAATCCTTAATTACTGGACCACTTGGAGCAGGTAAATTGCCAAATATAAGAATAGAAGGAAGAGGAAAGTAAAAACAGGCATATGTAAAATAAGATGAAATGGAAATAAGGAATTATAGAAGCACTTCCTTTATCAGAACATATTATAAAACAAAGAACATTGCAAAGTGATGAAACAAAGGATTGATACAGAGGCTGTAAAGCATCAAACAGACCTTCAGTTTACAGCAGGAAGGTTAAGGAGAGGCAGGGTAGATAAGAAATCAACCAAAGACTTGTATGCATGCATATAAGCATAACCAATGAACACAAGACACTGGGGGGTTAGGGTATGCCTGCGAGGGGAGGGGATAATGGCAAGATATGTATACATGTAACACAATAATAAAAATAAATAAATAAATAATTAAAAAAACAAATAATACCACACCCAGAATAATTATTTACCGAATTGTCTTTTTTAAAAGCATTATCTACTAGCTTCATTTAAAAGTTCTTTACTTTTGTCTAAGGCACATACTTTCACACTATATCTTCATAATAATCTTGAAATTTAGGTAGATGATTTGCACACTGGAAAATTAAAATTTATAAAGGCTAAATAATTTGCCTAAGAGCACATGATCTTTAATTAGAAAAGATAGCATGGCTGGTGTTTCTCAGTGGTTGTGCATTGACCTATCAACCAGGAGATCATGTTTCAATTCCCAGTCAGGGCACATAACCCACTTTCTAGTTGCAGGCTCTGTCCCTAGTAGGGGGTGTACAGGAAGCAGCCATAAGTGATTCTCTCTCATCATTGATGTTTCTATCAGTCTCCACATCTCCCCACTCTCTGTCAAATCAATAAAAGCATATTTAAAAATAGAAAATATAGACCAAGACTTTAGACAGATACATTTGATCAGAGTTATTTTTAGCACAAATGACTTCACCAGTAGCCCATTCAATATTTCTTAAGCTTACAACTGTCCTCTATCAGCAATACACACAGTAGACACTCCATAATAATGATGTGCCTGTACTAGAATGTAAATGAATGTACTTTCTCCTTCAAGAACACACACACACACTCTCTCTCTCTCACCTATTTATTTATCTATATACTTACACATACATATATATGTATACATTTATTTAGTTGGCTGTCCTGGGATAAATATCTATATAGCCCTACATAATATATGTGTATATGTATAAAGATATATTATTTATATAGATAATATATATTTATTTATATAAAGGTTTGTATTCAATTGAAATAAACAGTGAGCTTAAAGTTTAGATTAAGTATTAGAAAACCAACCTATTGGTTGGTTGCCTATTACTGTATATATTATGTAGTCTGTTTTTAAAATTTATCTTTATTGTTGAAAGTATATTTTTGTTGTTGTTTTTGGTGTGGTTGTTGTTATTGTTATACTGTATATTCTGATATACTGACACAGCTATTCATCCACATATTCTCTATGGGTATTGTAGTTGTGATAGAGAAAATACAGCCTCTAGAGCTTCAAATTTACCATCTGGCCCTTCAAGAAATGCAGTGCAGGAGTAAACGCCTCAACATCATTCTGTCCTTCAAGCATGCCTTGGGGTAGGGGTGCTGGGTGGATTTCTCTAGTGGTGTGACTACTGAATCTTATTCTTCTGAACTCTTGAGTTTTACCAGTTGCTAAGGGCTACTATCTGCAAAAGATAATGGGAGGGCACTGAACTTTTCCCATTTCACAGACCCTACAGGTATGCTGTAAGGATTCTTCAGGGGCTTCAAGGGTTCTTCCACTGACATGTCCAGAGAAAGGACACAGAATGGGCCTGACTATGAAAGAATTCCTGTCTTTCCAAAGCTTAGGATGCTTTGAGGATCCAAACACAGACAGAAGATAATTTCATTCTTTTCTAGATATTCTTTTAGTCTACTCTAGGGTATCTAACCAACTTAATTTTACATTTCAAAAAATATATAAATAACAATGAAGCTCATGCAAATCGCTATAACAATTCCATTAATTAACAATTCAATTAGTTATTGTTTCTCCAGAATAAAGTTCATATGAGTCCAATTGTCTCAATGGTAGCAGATGAACTTAAAGTTCAAGTTTTCAAAATATTATTTGGTTTTCTTCCTCACTGAATATATTATTTAATTGGATTGATTCAATTAACCTATTTTTGAAATCTCTTCATATGCATATTTTAGGCAAGAATAAAGCATATATTTTTCAAATGTTTACATTTATAATCAAGAAATTCTCAACTTACATGTCTCTGGGATCCATCATATTCACACCTTTCAATTTTTCCGAGGCTGCCATCCGAGAAATAGAGTTTCTCTGCACGGTGGTCAATGGTGAGGCCATTGGGAGTGAGTATGTCTGTACTGACCACCACTTGAGCATTTTTCCCAGTCAGGGTAGATCTCATAATACTTGGATGCTGTTCATTCCAGTTGGTCCAAAACATTAAACTAATTAAATTAAAAAAGTGTAAAAGTAAATGAAATTTTTCATTAATAGTAAAAACATTAATGGAAACATGGCAATATCAAACTATTTTTTAAAAAAAGCAAAATTATTTCTCATATCCTCTGATCCTTAAGGAAGTGTAGGTAATAAAGGTATTATGTATATTATATTTGCATGAATATGTTTCCATTTTAAAAAAAAATGAAAACTGGAAACTATTTCTGGAAAACAATTTTCTATGTATTCTCTCAAAGAGTAATTTAATTAAATTAAGTCAGTTTTGTGCATAGTGAGGATTTATAATAAACAGGTATAAAACCATCATCTTAAATTTTCTCAGAAATGAAAAACATACTCTTACTTATTAATACCATTCTCAGCAGGTCCAATATGACCATTTTAGACATTGTTCTTATCCTATACTTTCCTTCAATTGGTGAAAATCAAAATTTCCCTCTCCTTCCAGGTTTGCTTTTTAAATTCTGAATGCTTCCTTTGAATGTTTTAGAGAAAAACCATTACTAAAGTCCTATACTAGTATTATTTTAATATCTTGTTTTATTCTCTCTCAGTGAGCTTTCTCTATAGATTACAATGTTGTTTTTGAAATCCCAGGGTTTACCAACCCTTAAACATAATATTTGTTACATAAAGATTTCATAGAATGCTTTGTCAAACTATTCTTTGAGGAAGTCCTAGGATTCTATGACCCTTACAGGTCACTGAAAGAATGGAGAGGTTGCATATTCAATCTTCAAGCCCTACTTTTACTGAAACACTCACCCCCCCTTATTTTTAATCTATAAGACTATACCTGAGAGTTTATTACAAGATTGTGTGTTAACTGCTCAGGATGGAAGATGGAAAGAAAAAAAGAAGGAAGAAAAGAAGGGAAGAAGGAAAGAGAAAGGAAGGAAGGAAGGAAGAGAGAAATAAGGGAAAATAGGAGGAAGGGAGGGAAGCTGACAGGAAGGCTGCTTTAAATATTTGAAAAATATGCTTAATAAATACTGACAAGGGAAAAATATTTGAAATAAGATTTCATATTTAAGCAAGACAGCATATATCATTTATATGAATAATCATTTAAAGGCAATGTAGGACTTAGCCCAGGCAACTAAAGGCCTGTGTCTATCTGAACTAAATCACAAGAGCTCTGAGAAGTCAACCTCCTCTCAGCATTCATCTCTCAAACTTCAGAGTCTCTATAAGATGAAGGTACTCAATTAAGTGAAATAAGTCTAAACATATTCCCAGCTCTTTAAGAGTGTCCAGATTTAGTTCCTCGCGTACTGCATGATTTATGTAGCTCTTTCTTCTCCCAAGTAGTCAGGTCCAGTTTCCGTGTCATTGTTTATTATTCTGTGATTTTTCCTCACCACACCTAAAAAAACTCTTCTATTTCTGCTCAGTGAAAACCAGGTGGTCTGACTTTTACTTACTTATTTTATTTAAGGATGAAGGATATTCTACTAGTTAATAAATGTCTTACCATATTGCATGAGAATGGAACTCCATTGGTATGAATGTGTGTGTATACATACACACACACACACACACACACACACACACACACACACATATATATATATATATATATATATATATATACACACACACATATATGTGTGAGTGTGTATATTTATATGTATACAAAGGTATGTGTACCCCAAGTTTGTTCCCCAGTTTTCTTATAATTACTTTCTATGGCATTTCAAACAGCATGACTTTTTTCTAATTTATTATTTTATATTTGCTCATTATAGCCTGAGTATTTTCCCTTGCTATTAATTATTTGTAAGTATTATTATAAATGTCTGCACATTATATCATCAATAGATGTGGACTACTTAAACTCTAGTCTAACATCAAATGTTGAAAATATAGCAGCAAACAAGATGTTTTGTTGTTTGTTTTCTCAGTATTTTAATTAGAAAGATCCCCAGTTGTTAAAATTACTAAATTAAATTACAAAAATACCTTTTAGGTTTCAACTCATGTTAATAACCTTTTTCCCCTAAAATTTCTAATTTCAATCAACTGTGCCCTAATGTCTTCTTCACATGCCTTTTCCAGCACAATATTGTCTGTTTTCCCTTTCATTATTTAATATGCTTTGACTGGATTACTCATAGAAGTGATACCATGCATTCAAAGAGTCTAGATTTTTTTAAATTTACATTTACAATGCTTTTATAAAAACTAGTTCTATGAATTGTGAAAAGAGAACTTCAAAGGAAATCTTTATTTTTAAAGTTAGTTCATATTTAAATTAACCTGACAGTCTTTGGCTAATAATGATAATAAAGAAATAAAAATGCATTGTTTTTTACTTCTGGCATTCATCCAGGGTGAGCACATGTGGATGGTCATCCTCTGACATGGTTATGACAGCCTCCTTGTCAAAGGCTCCGGGCCGAGTCTGGTCCACTGTGTGTCTGGTGATGGACGAAGTAGTGGAGCTGGTCCAGTACAGTGTATCCCAGGATCGGTGATAGGCAAGACCTTCAACAGAACCCACATCTGATGGAGGAAAGAACACATTTACACTTTTATCTCCAAAAGACTTGGCTTCTGGACAGAAAAAAAAACACATTTAAGATACATATGTATACCTATATGATATTTTATTAGTTATTTCTTCACAACTTCTTCAAAATTTAACTATAGTATTTGTAATGTTTATAATTGATAGTTGATTACACACAGCAAAACTGTACTGTAAACTGCTCGTGAGAACAGATTTTTGTAAGAACATCATTTAAGACTGAATCATCTCATTCAAAAAAACAACTCAGTTAAGTAATTGACATTTATTTAGGAAAATGGTGGCTGTCTTTTATTTTCATACTAAAGGCCCGGTGCACAAAATGTGTGAATTCAGGATGGGGGGTGGGGGACTCCCTCAGTCCGGATTGCAAGAGGGTTCAGGCCAGGCCAAGGGACCCCACAATCAGGGCCAGAGAGGGACGCAGGAGTTTGGCCAGCTGGGGAGGGACCATGAGAGGGCTCTAGGGCATGTCCAGTTCCTATTGGCCGGATCGCAGCAGCAAGTTAACCTACCAGTGTGAATGTCTACACCCTTGTGTGAATGTCTACACCCTGGTCATCAGAGCAAGCAGTTGAGTGGCCTTAGCATATCATTAGCATATTATACTTTGATTGGTTTAATGGCTGACTAGATGAATTGATACTTAGCATATTAGGCTTTTATTATATAATATATTAAATATTAATTTTCAAAAAGTACCTAGTTGTAACAATTTAGAGATACTTTTGAAAACTAAAAGGCAGAGATACCATTAGGTAAAATTATGAGTTCCTCTTGATATTATACCTGGAGATGTCAAGGAAAAGCAAACATAAAAAAAATTCAATAGTATCAAGAAGACAAAATCTAACTCTACCTTTTTAATTCAGTCTGTAATAGAGAATGTTTTAATAAGTTAATGCAGGAAGTTCTTTGATTATATTCAAATAATTTGACATGAAAACAAAAGGAAATGAATTGCCAGCTAAGTTATGCTTTAAATTTCATAGTATAACTGCTAAAGAAAGATAAATGGTAATATGTAGATTTCAATATATACAAATAACAATGTGAAAAATGAGTAATTATTGCTTAAAATTGAGCCCCTAATCTCTAGAGTAACATAGGGTAGCTGTTTTATTTTTTCATACACGTGTCTGGGTACATATCCTATGTAATAAAACCCTAATATGCAAATCTACTGAAATGGTGAAACAACCAGTCACTATGACATGCACTGACCATCAGGGGGCATTTGCTCAAGCAGGAGTTGCCCCTGGTGGTCAGTGCACTTCCATAGGGGCAGTGCCACTAAGTCAGAAGCCAGGCTCATGGCTGGCAAGAGTAGCAGCGGTGGTGGGACCTTGCCCCCCTAGAGGCAGTGCTAAGGATCCCTTGGGGGATGTACACCTGCAGGCTTACACCTGCTCCCTTCCAGCAGGCGACATCCCTCAAGGGGTCCTGGACTACAAGAGGGCAAAGGCCAGGCTGAGGGGACCCCCCACACACACACACACACTGAAAGTACATGAATGTACTGCACCAAATTAGTATAAACAAATTATTATAATGTTTCCTTTGTGTTATCTGTTTTCTTCAGAGTTATTACTCCTAGTATGTTAAATTTGAAAAAAAAATGTACATAGCTTCAGTAGTTATACTAAGAAACTAACATTTAACAGGAAGATCCTTTTTTGTTGTTTTTTTCTCAAGGAATCTCTGAAAGGAATTATTCAGCAAATCCTAATATATAAAATGCCAGAGGTCATCATGACCAAAACAACTGGATGGATGATCAAACACAGGCTGTGTGGGGTGACAAGGCTGGCAGGGAGGTTAGTGAGGGATAACCTAATGACTGAACAGCAGGCTGTGTGGGCCAATGAGGCCAGCAGGGGGGTGCAGTTGGGGACCAGGCCGGCAAGGGGGGAAGTTAGGAGGACAAGGCTGGCAGAAGGGGCAATGGGTGCAACCTGACCAGCGAGGAGGGGGGGCAGTTGGGAGCAACCAGGCTGGCAGAGGAGGGCAGTTGGGGATGACCAGGCCAACAGAGGGGACAGCATTAAGGGGCAACCAGACCTGCAGGCAGGCGAGCAGTTAGGGGCCAATAGTCCCAGATTGTGAGAGGGATGTTCGACTACCAGTTTAACCCAATCACCAGCAGTCAAACATCCCCTCAGGGGTCCCAGATTGGAGAGGGTGCAGGCTGGGGTGAGGGGACCCCTCCCCTCAACCCCCGTGAATGAATTTTATGCATTGGGCTTCTAGTAGGCAGATAAAAAGGGTTATTTTAACGTTTAAAATATTTAGTTTGGTGGTCTACAGAATTTAGTGGGAATGAAACAATATTAAAGCCATTTTAACTAGAATTTTAATGAGACTAAACTTTTGTCATTATCCTCTTTTTCTACATGAAGTTGAGAAAATTCTACTAATAAAAATTAATAGCTACCATTTATTGAGCACCATATTTCTGCTTATAAATGTTACTTGCTTTGCATACATCACTTATGTATAAATATAGTCTGTGAAATTGGTTTTATTGTTCATCTTTTTCTAAAAAGGAAACTGAAATGTATGGTCACAGAACTAATAGTATTAAAGCAAAATTTTTAGTGCAGATTCATCTGCTTCCAGAAGCCTATATTCTTTAGCACTACAATTTAGAGATGAGTTTAAGCACCTAGGACTATTCTCTCTCTCTCTTTTTTTTAAATATATTTTTGTTGATTTTTACAGAGAAGAAGGGAGAGGAATAGAGAGTTAGAGACATCGATTAGCTGCCTCTTGTTTGGCCCCCACTTGGGATATGCCCACAACCAGGGTACATGCCCTTGACCGAAAGAGAACCTGGGACCCTTCAGTCCACAGGCCAATGCTCTATCCACTGAGCCAAACCAGTCTCAACTATTCTCAATCTACACTAAGGTGGAACCAATTAAATGATTCATTCATTTTAAATTGTCTGACTCTGGGTGAATTGTATAACCAGTAATTCACAAGGAGTATCCTCCTCTCACACAGTCAACAAAACAATTTATAATAAATAATGTAGGTGATTAGATTGGAAACTTAAACCAGAGATAATAGAAGAAACATAAAACACAATCATAATAAAACCTGGTAAGCTTTTTTTAACTGAATCATAATGTGTTCTTATTTGAAGTGAGTAGGTTGGAGGCTGATAATGACCAAAGGTGTTTCAGTTATTAAATAATAAATCATCCATTCCATATTTTTGCAATATCAAATCACTTAAATGATTAACTGCATTAATAGTATAAGCTATAAGCAGTATTATATTCCTTCAGAATTCACAGATCGAATGAGAAATGGCATAGCTTTAAAAATTTTCAAGCAAATCAGAATCATTAATCCAGCTTCACCCTTTAACTGACTTTGACGGATGTTCTTCATGGCAACTTTTTTCTACAAATTAAAAAGAAATCACTTGGCATTACCATTGAGAGGAAGTGGATGCTTTTCTATGGTTGATTAGTAACTCTGTATAGGTTACTAGAGTACATGATACACCTCACTGTCCACGTATAATCTCTTTTATTATATTCTGTAATAGATGACAGCCTGAGAGTACACATAATCATAATCTGATGCTAATTTTAAAAATATTTCAGCAACATATTTCTTTCTCAAAAATATCTCAATCTTTATAATTGCATTTGTCATTAACAAATTGTCAATTAAAAATCTGCTAAATTTTAAAAAATCACAAAAATATTTTACTAAAGGTAACATAAGATATTTATGTTCATTTCATAATGATTTAATGCAACATGGGGTCATGTGTCATGGGTGTGAGGTGTGTGTGTGTGTGTGTGTGTGTGTGTGTGTGTGTACATTAAGGTTCCTGAATCAGATAAATAGATAAAATAAGAGCTTTGAATTACTAGTCCTAGCAAATAATCATGTAGTTTGAAAATTAAAGTAAAATACCTATCTATTTGGTCAACTGGTCCTGAAATATTATACAGACTAAATCAATACAGAGTTAAACATTCTTGGAATTTGAGGATATAGAACAGACATAATTAAGAAAATAACTCTAACAGTGCTAATTCAGCAGCTCCATATGTCTGATGAATAGCCAGTAAAAATACCACTTTCTCACTTCATATACTTTCAAAGGAAAAGAGTCCCCTTCCCTCCCCATATCCCCCCTTTCACCAAGGTAATTGGGTTTGGCTAAGCATGAGTGAGTACTAATGTACTCTGATAGAAATAAAAAGATGAGATCAATTCATCAAAGATATAAGACAGGCAAATAACTCAGAATCATTGCTAAATTAATTTGCTAAATTCTAGTTTTCATAGCACTGGGCGGTAAAATTGATCCTACTATTCTGGTACATTGACATTGACCACTGTTCTACAAGTTACTCAGAAGAGTTCATAGAGATCATGATTGAAGTAGGAATAGCAGCTCCTTCCTGGCTGTACAGTGTTCTACAGGCAGGATAAGAGTTTATGGGATGCAAATGGAAGTAAAGGATGAGTCACATATACAAAATGTTTAATTCATTGGCTGGAAATGTTATAGATAAATACTGCTACAAAGTTAACAGAAATAATACTTATCTCAAAAACATGCTATAATTGTGAAGTGTCATAATGGCCTTCCTGATGAAAGAGTACTAATCCCTATTCACTGGCATTTTTACTAAATTCAAGGAGTATCATAAAGCTTCCTGTTTGAAGACTGACTGGTACAGAGTTTAAAATAAGAAGTTTCTGGGTACAACATTCCACATCTATCTTAAATTCATAGTTTCCAGAGAAACAGGATACTAGGTCTAATTCATAGTGTAGACCTGGTGTTGACCTCTACACATAGTACACATGGCTATGATTTGTTTTAAGCCTAACAAAACATTACTTAAATTCTTAAATTTTGTATAAACTCTACCCTTTCCTAAGAAATTCTCTTTTCTTCTTCCCTCCCTCCTTTCTTCCCTCCCTTCTCCTTTCCCTCCTTTCTTCCTTCCTTCCTTCCTTCCTTCCTTCCTTCCTTCCTTCCTTCCTTCCTTCCTTCCTTCCATTTTCTTTCTTTCTTGCTTGGTTTCTTGGGTCAGATAATCTACAGTTCTTCTTGTGCTCAGTCTCCCTCATTGTAATGAGTCTATACTTTTCATGGTTGAGTTAAAGGTTTTGGTATCATAAACCTTTCTTGAGGTTTCATCATAAAAATCCCCAACAAATTAGAAATAAAAGGTAATTTCCCCAAAGTGATAAATGGAATCTATGAAAAGGCCAAGTCTTGTGTCATCTTAGTGGTGAATAAGTGAGAGATTTCTCCATAAGGCCAGGAACAGGAAAATAATTCCTACTCATACCCTTCCATATAGCTTTTGTATTTAATATTAAGTTAGAAAAACTGGGGGGAAGAAGTGGGGGATGGGAGGGAAATTATCCACATTGGAAAAAAGTAAAATAATCTCTATTGGGAGATGACATATTTTATATGGACAAAATCATAATTAATTCACCAAAAAAAACCTATTAGAATTGTAAACTCTTCAGTTAGGTTGCAGGGCAGAGGAACAACATAGAAAAGTCAGTTGTATTTCTAAACAGTTTCAATGAACAATTCAAAATAACATTCAGAAGACAATTGCATTTATAATAGTATTTAAAATAATAGAAAATACAAAACAGTGAAATAAAATTAGAAATAATTTTAAAAAAATCTAAACTTAAAAGCATACACTGAAAACTATTAAACATCAATGAAAGAATAAAAGATTATAAATAGAAAGATAGATCATGTTCATGAATTGGAAGACAATATTGTTAAGAAAGTAATAGTTCCCAAATAGATAATATAAATTCAATGTAATCATTATCAAATTCATAGTCAGTATTTTTCCCCAGAAATTGATACACTATTCTTAAAATGCAAGTGGAAATGCAGGAGACCAGAAATAGCTGAAGCAATCTTTGGGGAAAAAAGTTAGCTGACTCACACTTTTTGATTTTGAACTCACTACAAAATTACAACAATCAAAAGAATGTGGTAGTATCATAAGAAAAGATATACAGATCAATGGGAGAGAACTGATAGTACAGAAATAAAGCATATTGTTTATGGTAAATTATTTTTTTGTCAAGAATATGAGAAAAATTTAACAGGGAAAATCAATCTTTTCAATGAATGGTTTGCAACAGCTATATATTGATATGCTAAATAATAATGCTAGATTTTTTTCTCATAACATATATACATATACAATATATTATGTATACACATATATACTAGTATATACACACAGTATGTATTAGACATAAATGTAAAAAGCAAATTATAAAAATCTTAGAAGAAACTACAGGACTAAATATTCATTATCTTGGATTAAGCGTTGCCTTCTTTGTCATGACACTAAAAGAACAAATGACAAGCAATCAAGCAATCAAATTGGACTTCATTGGATTTAAAAACTTTCATTTTTCAAAAGATACCACCAACAAAGTAAAAATGTTATCCACAGAATGGGAGAAAATATTTCCAAAGTATTAATGAACTTTTATTTAGAATATATATAGAACTCTTACAACTAAACAATAAAGTAACAAATAACCCAAGGAAAAAAATGAGCATATAAATTGAACGATGTATGCAAATGCATGATAAGAATATGAAAAATGTTCAATGTTATTATCCATCAGAGAAATGAAAATCATACTTCACATCCAATATAATAACTGTAATAAAAAACATTGTAACAGGTTTTGCCAAAGATGTAGAGAAATTAGAATCCTTATATGTTGCTAGTAGAAATGTAAAATGGGGCAGCTGCTTCGGAGAGAAGTCTGGCAGATTTCCAAAGTGTTAAACATATAATTATCATATGATCTGGGTTTACACCCAAGAGAAATAGAAATACCGTATGTATCCAAATGTACACAAAGTTCATTGCAGTTTTATACATAACTAAAGGACTGATACATGAAAATCATGCAGGAGTAGGCAGGCCTTTCTTCCCCCGGTTGCATGAACTGGCTTCCCTCTAGCAGCAGAGACCTGGGCTTCCCTCTGGCCACCAGCAGGTACTCAGGACCCGGTCTTCCTTCGCAGGCCCAGGTTCATCCAGAAGATCATCCAGAAGGATGTCTGGTCTAATTAGTACATTTCACTTTTACTATTATCGATAGCTATGAGAAAAAATGGCCCCATTGTCAATCAACTGATGAGCAGCTGAATTAAAGGTGGTATTGCACATCTATATAATAGAATATTATCCAGCAATAAAAAAAAAGCAAAAAACAGTGAAGTTCTAATCAAGGCTAAAATATGGATGAAGCTCGGAACTATTATACTTAGTGAAAGAAGCCAGTCACATAAAACTACTTAATCTATAATTTCTTTTACATGAAATGTTTACAGTAGGTAAATATTTAAAGACAGAAAGTAGATTGCTGGTTGCCAGTGGTTAGGGAGGATGGAGGAAATATGATTGAAGTGACTACTAATTGATATGCATTTTATAAAGGGGGAGTAGTAATAAAAATATTATCTAATTGACTGTAATAATGGTTGCACAATTCAATAAGATTATACAACTTTGAACTGTGCACTTTAAATGCATGAATTAAATGTTATATAATTTATTAAAATAGACCCAGAGCTATCTTTAAGGACACATATAAAATAATGTGAGAATGAGCATCAATAAATTGAAAATTTAGTTCTAATTTGGGAAATGGTGATATTTCTATTATGAGTCTAGCCACAGGGTTGTTGTAAGGTACAAAAGAATAGACTTTCTTCCTCTGTGTTTCTCTCTCTCTCTTTTCATTATACATATGGTTTAATTAGCAGCCAGTGGAGATATTAGAGTAAATTTAAATATCTGCAACTTTCTCTTCAATCTATTTACTAAAATGCTTTACAAATGATTAACTGGAGGGATTATTTCCCCTTTTCTAACTGCTGAACATGAATAGATTGCCATAGATTTCCAGGTAAATTTCTTATTATAAATTAGATTACTGCCTCTATAGTTTAAAGACTTGGAGTCTTTTTTTCTATATTAATTTAAAAAATAAGTTGTTTATCTAAAATCATTTTCAGGCCATGGACAGTGTAGCCCAGTTGGTTGGAGTGCCACCCTTGATACTGAAAGGCAATGAGTTTGTTTCTTGGTCAGAGCATATACCCAGTTTGTGGGTTTGATCCTGACCAAGGCACATAGAGAAGGCAATCAATTGATATTTTTCTCTCACTCTCTCTTCCTCCCCTTTCTTTAAAATTAATGAATATATCCTCTCCCAGGTGGTATTGCTCAGTGGTTGGGCATTGACCTATGAACCAGGAAGTCAAGGTTTGATTCCTGGTCAGGGCACATACCTGGGTTGTAAACTTGATTCCCAATGTGGGGCATGCAGGAGGCAGCCAATAAAGAATTCTTTCTCATTGATGTTTCTATCTCTCACTCCCTCTCCCTTCCCCTCCGAAAAAAAATAAATAAATAAAAAATAAAATAAAAAAGTATATCCTTGAATGAGGATTAAAAATATATAAACAAACAAAATGATTTTCAGACACAGGATTTCATATATAGGCTTTCATTTTTATTTCCTCAGATTATTAAGCTATTAAGATATCACATACCAGAATATGCACCAGCAGAGGGTACTAGTAATGGCACAATCTGAATAATCTGATATCCGATACACACTGCCAAATACTTAGTGTCAACTCTAATCACAACCAAACCATAGCAGTAGCTTTCACTTGTACACTTTGCTCTGAATATTTATCTTCATATATCCTTTAACTGCTAAAGAGCTCAACATCTTTTTTCACCAGTTTAATTTACTGAAAACTAAACAAATAAAATTATAGTATAAAAATTTAAGCAAGAAGCAACTTTATTCTGGAAAATATTGTAATTAAGCATCTGGAAAACTAGAGAGTCCACTGAAAACTATTGAGTGTTCAGTAAGATGACAGGCAATAAGTAAATAAATAAAACAAAATTAATTATTTTATTACTAGTATATACAAAAATAATTGATCAGATATATATGGGAAAAATATAAGTCCAAATAGCTACTAATGATGTGGGTTCCTGAGAATACAGCTATAAAACTGCATGACCCTTGCAGTTTTTTGAGGCTAATTCTTTTAGAGGCTAAAGTACCTTAATGAAGCCACCTAAAAGGAATGCAAATCTCATAACTTGAGGTCTTCACCTCTCTAACAAGAGGATATCTAATTCATTCAAAGAGTTTGAATGAGCAATAACTCTACTCTCTCTTTTGTCCTCATTATCCTGCTCACTAAAACACATTTTATTTTTTCCAAAAGCAAACTTGTTTGCAGAAATGCAATTTATCTTTAACAAACACAAGCTTTTACTATCATCTCCTAAACAGTTTTAATTCGCTGAAATCAGAGGATCTCAAATATTTCCATGTTAGAACAGTTTTTGCTTTACATTGCAAAACAAAACTGGCCCATTTACTTGGTTTTCTCTGAAGAAAGGAGCAATTTGTCCTAAGGTAGTATTCAAACATACTGACACACTTTTCACTAACAGTGCTTTGCTTTTTCTTAATCACTTTCATTAAATGTGTCTATGTGCATGTGTTTCAGGTTTAAAAACATTAAACATCAGAATTGTAGCGAATCCCAGACTAAACTGAAAATTATGTGGATTCAAACATGTCTCAACAAATCACTCTATTATGTATCACTACTATGATAAGCAAAGAAATATAAGTGCTTATAAAATTGAGCATGTGTGTAATTATAGTTGTGTCATTCAGGAGTAACTAGAGATAAACAGTGACTTGACCAAGATTAAGCTAACATTGTTGTGCCCAGGCTGCCAGGAAAAACATGAGTTCTAAGGTTTCAAAACCCTCAGGTATGTCATAATTTCTCCTCTAGGGAAAAGCTTGGAGACTTACTATGTATAGCCTTTCTTTGAGTAATATAATTAGAAAGTGACTTGGAAACTTACATAAGTTCCTTGTGAGAATGTAAGGTAAATCTTCAGGTCAAAATCATGAACCACAACATTGTTGACAAAGAGATATCTCTGCCTGTTTCCAACTGTCTATATAAGATCCATCATTTCCTTCAGTCAATTCATACAATGCTAAGTGATCTCAACAGCAATTCATTTGTATAGAGGATTCTTAGTATGAGAGAAACTAGGAATTCCTTCTTGTCCAAACTAAAACTCAGGTTTACCTTGAAATCTCTCAAGGTTCTTTATTTAATATGAATTCACTTGGTTTAAGGTGGACTCCAGGAGTTATTTGTTTAAATACACTTTTTTTTTTGTTTGTTTTTTGGTGAACAACACTCTTCAAAGGATAACTCATTAAGTTATTGGTGAATAATACTTTATTTATAACTAGTGGCCGAGTTCACAAAATTCATGCACATTAAAAGGGGATTAGAGTAAATATTTTAATATTGCTATTTGCCCTTTCTCTATAATAGAAGTGTCAGAGATGAAAGAAAATTAGTAAAATGTACATGGAAATCTTCCTCTTGTCATAGTCTGGAGGACACTGCGGGATCCAGAGTAAGGTCCCTGCCTACCCACAGTGTCTCAAAATTGTGCAAGAACCAGAACTAGCCGGCCCCACCCCCACTGGGCTAGAACCAGATTGATGGGACCCACACCCTTCAAGCCCTGCCAGGCAGGGGGCATAGCCTCAGGTCCCGGGCAAACCCTCAGGTACCCCAGCCCAGCACCAGGGTGGGGGAATGGCCTGACATCCCCTGTCAAGCCCCACCAGATGGGGAACAGGGCCTATGGTACCTGTCAAGCCCCACTGGGTAGGGGTGGCAACCTCAGGAACCCTGGTTTGGAGCTGGGGTGAATGGTGAGGCCTCAGGTCTCTCATCAAGCCCTGCCAGGCAAGGGATATGGCCTGAGGTCCTGTCAAGCCCTTCTGGGTGGGGGACATGGCCTGAGGTCCCCTATCAAGCCCCTCTGGGCAGGGGGTATAGGTTCAGGTATCCTGCCCCAGCCCACGCCACGCAGCCTCAGGTCCCTGCTGATTGCTTCCTAAGGCTCATTATGGGAACTTGGCCTTCACTGTGGGCACTGCCATCTTTGTGAGTGTGTGATGGTCAATTTGAATATCCCCTCTTTATTAGATAGGATTACATTCTATTATTTTTAATGGACCGTAAAATGTGGGCCTTTTTTACTTATGCAGAAGAAGAAAAGATGAGAAACTTTCAAAAATCATATTGAGAGAGGCATAGATATGAAGGCATGGGAATCTAGAAATAGTGCAAGCATTATGTGGATGAAAGGTACCAAATGCTAATCTGACATGCTCATGGAAGGCCTTAATTGTAGTCTTGCAAACTCAGAGACTGAAAATAACCACGAAGGATGGTCTAAAATTAAACTTTAACTAAAAGCAATTATGGTGGGTAGTTAAGTCCTAAGCTGGTATTTTCACTGGCAAGGTCAACGTTTACCTTAACTGAGCCTATCTGTCTTTTTGCATCTATGATAACATATCCATAAAATGTCTGAGTAACTTCCCTTTTTTCAGACTCCTTGGGATATAACCTAATGTGCCTGGGCTCAAGGACAGATACCACAAATTCCTTCATTTTTATTGTTATCACGTTAATTGTTCACTGTTGACTATCCTGCACCCATCTAAGTATATGTCTGTCATTTTACTTTTATCCAGTCCCAGGGGTTTTCTGCTTTACTTTCTCCCACCTCTCTAATCTGTTACCAATGGATTTCATATAACCCACCTACGTTTCCTCCTTTGATTACAATATATAAAAATAGATGAAAACCCACCATTCTTGGGAGCATTATCACAATCATGGACACACTGCTGGGAGGCAGTGTCGACAGTTTGTCTCAAATAAACTCACAAAAATTCTTTATAGGTTTGAATGTTTTTACATTAACCATTACAGGGGTGCTTAACAAAAATCCAGCATTATATCCAGTTCACCTGCTATTCTCTGGTGATAAATTAGTAACTTCAGGAAATAGTATTTCCTATACATTTGTCAACTTTGCATAATAAATATGGTACATAAAATCAATTGGACAGAACACACACTTGTAGCTTCTGATGCTCTTATGATTCCCATATTAAAATGGACAAAGCCTTCTAAACTGAGTTCAGTCCAAAGCAGCTACAATGTTGAATTCTGCACAATTGCCTTTTACTTTTCCTGACAAATCTTAGCTATAGCTTCATGATTCACATGCCACTGTTCAAAAAGTCTTTTTTTCTCCTCATAATTCTCTCATTACTTAGTTTTTGTTTGTTTGTTTTTTTTGTTTGTTTGTTTCTTTTACATTTCATTGATTTTCTGCAGAGAGTAAGGGAGAAGGATAGAGAGTTAGAAGCATCAATCAGTAGCCCCCTGCACGCCCCCAACTGGGGATGTGCCTGCAACCAAGGCACATACCCCTGACCAGAATTGAACCTGAGACATCTCAGTCTGCAGGCAGATGCTCTATCCAATGAGCCAAACCAATTTTGGCTCTCAGTACTTAATTTTTATGATTATAAATAGTCTTGTCTATCTCCATAGTTCCATTACTATTCCCTCCTCCTATTTCCGTCATGAGTGTTAGTTACCCAAGGCTCTTAGTGAACATAAGATGGTTCATAACTACAAGGACTATCATGAGACTTGACAAAGATTCTCCTAGTCAGGCTCCTCTCACCATTTTCCCTACTATGTTCAACCTTCATTTACAAAAACCACATACTCTCAGCACAACAATTTTATCCATCTCCATCCCCTACATTAAAAATGTAAACACTTGCTGATACTGGTTTGGCTCAGTGGATAGAGCATCGGCCTGCGGACTGAAGGGTCCCAGGTTTGATTCCGGTCGTAGGCATGTACCTTGCTTGCAGGCACATCTCCAGTGTGGGGTGTGCAGGAGGTGGCTGATCGATGTCTCTTTCTCATCGATGTTTCTGACTTTCTATCTCTCTCCCTTCCTCTCTGTGAAAAATCAATAAAATATATTTAAAAAAATTGTAAACACTTACCTATTTTCTAAAAACTCATGGCCCCATTTCTAGGATAATCTGAGACCCCTTTAAATGCCAGCCTGAGAAAGCCCAAAGCTGCCAAAAGTTTTATTATTTGTTCCAGCCAAAACTTGTTGACAATCTGGACCACCCTTTCTTTGAGCACTTCCTCCTCCTATTAGAAATGCATATGAATCTTATACAACTCAAGAATGTCTTTCTTAATGATCTAAAAGCCATTCATTTGAAATGCAGTAATCAGGAAAGATAGGGACTGTGTCCTCCAGTTTCTGTGGGAGGGCAGAATCCTAATTTTGCTCCAGTAAAACTTCAATATAAAGGACTAATTTGAGTTAGGGGTGTCTGTTAAATCTAAAAGTCTATTATATGATAAAGTAGATTTTATGAATGTGTATGTTTAAAAATTTACAAATTAATTTACCGGTATTTAAATATTAGAGACATTTTTATAATTATAATTAAAAATCTAATTTCATATAAAAGTTTTCTACTATGTATTACAGTAATTTTAAATTTACACAGTCATCACAAGTAAACAAATGCACATGAGTGGGATGTGGTCTAGCTCCTTAGGGAACATCAGCCAGCATAAGCACTAAAGCTGCTGCAGAAAGTCACACCATGCAACAACAAAACCAATTACTACCATGTGCCACATGTTGTGATCATATGTTAATCTTTCCCCATTTACCAAACATTGTGTGAGCAGTGAGTGGTTCTTGAATTTAAATATGTAGACTATAGTTATCCTGTCTAATAAAATAGTAATATGCAAATTGAGAATCACTCCAACACACAAGATGGCTGTTCCATGTAGTCAAAGATGGCTGCCCCCATGTGGACACAAGATGCCACCACAAGATGGCCAGCAGGGGAGGGCAGTTAGGAGGGATCAGGCCTGTAAGGCAGGGTAGTTGGGGGCAATCAAACCTTTAGGGGAGAACAGTTAGGGGTGACCAGGCCAGCAGAGGAGAGAAGTTAGGGGATGACTGAGCCTGCAGGGAAGAGCAGTTGGGAGGGGCCAGGCCTGCAGAAGAGGGTAGTTAGAGGTGACCAGACCTGCAGGGGAGGGCAGTTATGAGCAAACAGGCTGGCAGGGGAGCAGTTAGGGGTAATCAGACTGGCAGGCAGAAGTGGTTAGGGGCAATCAGGAAGACAGGCAGGTGAGCAGTTGGAAGCCAGCAGTTCTGGATTGTGAGAAGGATGTCCAACTGCCTGTCTAAACAGACAGTCGGACATCTCTTGAGGGGTCCCAGATTGGAGAGGGTGCAGGCTGGGCTGAGGGACAAATAACCTCATGCACAAATTTCATGCACCAGGCCTCTAGTAGTTATATGTTGGCAAAATTACTACAGTGTTTTTTCCAATGTATGGCATACTGTTAAAAATAACTAAATGAATAACAAAAAAAACAAACAAACAAAAAAACAAACTGTTAATTTAATTATAAGCAAATCTAGATTAAAAGTGTTACAGAAGACTGGAGAAGAATCAAGCAATGTTTACAGAGATGGAGTTACACTTTATTATTATTAAGCACGGGCCAAGAGAAAACTGAATTTCAAATTCTGGGCCCCAACATAGAGCAACTTTCTCTATTTATATCCTTTTACCTTTTTGTCTCCCAAATATGGGATTTTTCTGGTCCCTTTACAAATTCTTAAAGAGCCCTCTGTACTGCGGCCTTGAGACCTCAACCAAAAGTTTGACCTGGAACTAAAACTGACAATTTCATCTGGGGGAAGGTTTATGGCCTCTATGGAATGAGAGTTGTCTTATTTTTCTTATTATTTAAGTAATAAAGCATTTACAGAAGCAAAATAGCAGAGTTAAAATTTCCAACTGCAGTTTTTATATAAGAAGGTCACTATGCTTCTAAAGCATTTTTAAATTAACAGGTTGTTAATTTTCACATATGACATATGAACCAAAATTTTATCTGTTAAGTTCAAAGTCCATTAAACTGAGGTCTGCAAATTTGAAGGTTTACTGTAATACCTTCCTACTACTCTTTTAATCACTGAGATATCAGTCTTCTTGAAAAAATATTCTCAGAAAAATACCTCTCCAACTGCCTTCTTTATACTTAGTACTTCTCTCATTCTTTATTCTTTTCCATATACAATAATACTTTGCCCATACTTCCATTTTCATACTTATTAAAGTTCATCACAATTAGTTTTATATCTATCTCCTCAACCATGTTGCAACCTCTAAAAAAAAAACACCTTAGTTATCTGCACAAGTATTGTCTTACTGAGTTTCTACCTAGAACAGTGGTTGGCAAACTGTGGTTTGTGAGCCACATGTGACACTTTGGCTCCTTGACTGTGTCTTTTCCACAAAATACCATGTCCTGAGTGAGTTTGTTTTAAAGAAGTGGTGTTAGAAGTTTAATTTAAAAAAAAAAGTTGGCTCTCAAAAGAAATTTCAATTGTTGTACTGTTGGTATTTATCTCTGTTGACTAATAAATTTGCTAAGTACTAACCTAAAACATAAAAATAGGTTCTCTATTTACTTAGTCATCTTTGTATCACTGGAACCTAGTGATGATAAATAGTAAGCGTGTCTCAGGTTTATTGAATTTCCAAAAAAAAATGCTCAAAATTAATTTTTAAATTAAGTGTAGAGCAATTCAATGGAGTGGACAGAGGGATATCTAATTTTTGATCTTCTTCTTTACTAAGATACTTACTAAAAATAACCATATTTTAATTTTTAAATCACACACCACAAAATTAAATAATAAAAGTATGAATAATAAAATTTTCTTGGGCATTTTTCCCTTTATATAATCAAAAGTCAGTAATATGCTCTCATATCCAGACACACTGATCTATTTAAAACATAATCACTTTTGGAGGAAAGCAATGTAAGCAAAGATTTGGGACAGAATTGCCTAAAAATGTTTTACTCTTTATTATAGTATTTTTCTCATGTCTTATATATTCCTCAATTTTAATTTTTTTGCATATATTAACATGGTCACTTGCTGCACATGGAATATCTTCACTCTTCCTAATCTCCATCAATGTGGTTAATTCTGGCAAAGAGGTGAAAATGAAAGAGATGTGTAAGATTTTTTCAGCTAAAGCAGAGATGAGCAGGCTAAGTTCTCTGTTCTATCTCTTGTCCTGCTATAATGCACTGGAAGCCCCTTGATATGGTAGAGACAATTAGATGCTGCCTGTATATCTGAATCAAGGAGTAAGATCTGTTCCGGTGAATCAAGAAAGTAGACCCTAAGATACCAATCACAATATACCTAATTTTAAATGTTTTCATAAGATAATTTTGTGTCCAACACTGTTGATTTAAATACTCTTCTTTGATCAACCCACAGTGTTTAGCCTAAAAATAATCATTTCTTAAAGATCATTCTTTATTTCCAAAATTTTGTTCTAAATTATAAGTTCACTCAGAGACTGCACAAGTAAAATCAAAGGATATATCATTACAATCCATTTCAAGATTGATTTGATGTGGTTTCAAAATATGTATGCTGATTTTCTAAGACATTTCATTTGATTTAGGCATATGTTATTAAGGAATAATATTAATGCCAATTTTATTTGTTGACTATTATTTTAACAAATCTTAGCAGAAAATTATTTTAACAAGCTACATTAAACTTTTTATTATCCAAAATTTATTATCAATACTTTATGAAATGTCAACAATTTTATTCTCCATTTACATTTGTGGTTCATGTATATTTTGTACTTTTCTTTGATTTCTTTCATTATTAAATGATTACTAATCTTGAATATCATTTGTCCTTTTAAATTACTTTGTAAACATTAAATAAAATAGCAACAATACCTTTCATCTGTGAAAATAAACAAATCATCTTTTCTGTCAAAGAACAGTTTAGACAGCCACCATTTTGGACTGCATGACTTGGCAGCTGCCATGTTGGCCACATGGCTTCCAGCTCCCCTGGGAACACCATGTGAAATTGCAAAGACCTACTCCTTCCTTTAAATTAGCCAATCATGAAACACTGTGCTACTGAGCTCCATCCAGGACAGGTCATGTGTATCAGAGATTATAAACCCGAGCAGCCTGCCTGCTCGGTGTGCACATGCTTCCAGACCATGTGTGCATACTCTTCTACATAGAAGGAAAGATGTTTGCCTTGCTGCCTGGCTTCTGAGTATGTTTTGTGTTCTACCAGAACCCCTGATGTGGGGGGCTTGCCTTATTTCTAAGAATTCTATCACATTCAAATAATAATAATAGTTAACATTTATGAACTGTGTATTGAAGATATGCATGTACTAAATCTAACCTACATCATAATTTCATGAAGTGGAACTCAGACATCAGAAAGCTTATCCTATCTAATAAAAGAGTAATATGCAAATTAACCATCACTTCAACGCACCTACAAATCATGCCCACCAGCCAATCAGGAGCAAGTATGCAAATTAACACCTGCCAAGATAGCTATAGCCATAGAGTGACCAGGAGGGAGGATTGAATTTCCCTGGCAATAGAGGAAACCAAGCTTTCCACACACCCTGGCTGGCTCAAGCTTTCACTCAAGGCTACAAAGTTTCAATTATAGAAGATAAATAAATCCCAACAAAAATGGTGCAGCCTCAGAGCTAGAGAGAGCAGGAGGCTAGGGTTGCCCCTGTTGATGGAGGAAACCAAGTTTCTGCAGCCCTGGTGGCTTAGGCCTCCACATAAGGTTACAAAGTTTCAATTGTAGAAGACAAATAAATACAAGAGGATCCGCTTGGGTCACTGGGAAGTGTGGCCAGCCTGCAAACCATATCAGGCCCCTTGCCCAGGCAGCCAAATGCCCCAAGGCCACCCCACCCTGATTCGGGACACCCTTCAGGGAAAACCAGCTGGCCCCCACCCATACAACAGGTCTCTATCCTATCTAATAAAAGAGTAACATATAGATTAACCATCACTCCAACATACAAGATGGCTGACCCCATGTGGTCAAAGATCCTGCCCCCATGTGGACACAAGATGGCCACCACAAGATGGCCAGCAGGGGAGGGCATTTGGAAGGGAGCAGGCCTTCAAGGGAGAGAATTGGGAGAAATAAAACCTTCAAGAAAGGGTAGTTAGGGGTCACCATATCATCAGAAAAGGAAAGTTGGAGATGACCAGGCCTGCAGGGGAGGGCAGTTAGGGGGTGATCAGGCTGGCAGGCAGAAACAGTTAGGGGCAATCAGGAAGGCAAGCAGGTGAGCAGTTGAGAGCCAGCAGTCCTGGATTATAAGAGGGATGTCCAACTGCCTGGTGGGATCAAGCCTAAATGGGCAGTTGGATATCCCTTGAGGGGTACGACATTGGAGAGGGTGCAGGCTGGGCTGAGGGACACCTCCTCTCCCCCCAAATACAAATTTCGTGTACCAGGCCTCTAGTAATATATAAGCTTATAAGATATCTAATTTACTGAGAACTTACTATGTGCTTGGCACTATTTTAAGAGTTTACATTATTTAATCTAAAAACTAAAGCATTTGCTTGGCTATTGTTCTGTTGGTATAACTATACAAATATTGCCTATTTCTTTGCTCAAATTCACAGAATAGAAAGGTAGAATGTCAGAATTTTCAGTTGTACACTCCTCTGAAGAATACCACATGGATAACTGCATTTCATGTAAAAGGAAATAATGTTAAGAAATAAACTTTAACAGAATTTTACTAAGTTAGATATAAGGTACTTAGCAACAAATCTAGTTATAAATAGAGCTATTATGGAAAGAAAAATCAGATTGTCAACTTGATTTGGTGAAGTCAATAATCTTTCTCAAAGACTATATTTTAAAATTTATCTTTATTGTTGAAAATATTACAGATGTATTTTTTATATCTCTGGAACCTAGTGATGATAAGTAGTAAGTGTATCTCAGATTTGTTGAGTTTCTACCCCACATCCATATCCATCAGGCCTATTGACCCCCTCCACCCATACCTACCCCACCAGGCCTATTGTCTGTGTCCATGGGTTATTCATTTCCAATCTAATAAAAGAGTAATATGCAAATTGACTGTCACTACAACACACAAGATGGCTGCACCCATATGGTCAAAGATGGCTTCCCACATGTGGATACAAAATGGCCACCCCAAGATGGCTAACAGAGGAGGGCAGTTGGGAGGGACAATGACTGCAAGGGAGGGCAGTTAGGGGTGACCAGGCCTGCAGGGGAAAGCAGCTAGAGGAGACCAGGCAGCTGCAGGGGAGAACAGTTAGGGATGACCAGGCCAGCAGGAGAGGGCAGTTGGGGGAAACCAGGTTGACAGGGGAGGGCAAATAGGGGCAACGAGGCTGGCAAGGGAGGGCAGTTAGGGGTGACCAGGCCAGCACGTGAGAGATTTTAGGGGCAATTGGGCCAACAGGGGATCAGTTAGACATGGATCAGGCTGGCAGAGGAGTGGTTAGGAGGTGATCAGGCTGGCAGGAAGAAGCATTTAGGGGCAATTGGGCAGGCAGCCAGGCAAGTGGTTGGTAGCCAGTAATCCTGGATTGTGAGAGAGATGTCCCATATTGGAGAAGGTGCAAGCTGGGATGAGGGACACATACACCCTCCTCATGTGTGCACGAATTTCATGCAACGGTCCTCTAGTCTCTCTATATAAAAGCCAAAGTGACCAGAATGCTGTAATGACCAAAATGACTAGCCACTATGATGCACACACCACCATAGGGCAGACGCTAAATGCCCCCTGGTGGTTAGTGCACTCCCACTGCCAACCTCCACAGCTGGTCAAGCTTCCCAGTTCCCTCTTGTGGTTTCTCCACTCATCTGGCAGCCCCCAGCCAGCAACCGGAAAGAAGGTGTTGGTTGGCAACTAGAAGACCCCAATCATCCCTGATCACCAGCCAGGCATAGGGACACCACCTATGTAAGAATTATTTGCCCCAGTTCTCTAGTAGGTGTATAAATTCTTTGGTTAATCTCTTCCAACCCCAATCCCCCCTTCTTCTCTCTGAGATTAGTCAGTTTGCTTCTCAGAATCTATTTTTTTTCATCAGTTCATTTACTCATCAAATTCTATATGAGTGAGATGATATGTTAATTGTCTTCCTCTGATTGGTTTATTTCTCAAAGAATAATTTTTAACAGCATTGGTGGTGAGATATAAATTTGATGCTAGGTCTTCCTTCTGGTCTTTTTATCCACATGATTTCAAGTTTCTCTGTGAACTTGAAGTGCTCCATATAAAAATAAAATTTCAGATAAGTCTATACGTTTAAAAAATCAGCAGTGCACTGCCTTACCAGATAGTTTATAAAGAGGTAAAGAGTGGCCGAAACCGGTTTGGCTCAGTGGTTAGAGCATCAGCCTGAGGACTGAAAGGTTCTGGGTTCGATTCTGGTCAAGGGCACATATCCTGGTTGTGGGCACATCCCCTGTAGGGGACATGCAGGAGGCGGCTGTTCGATGTCTCTCTCTCATTGGTGTTTCTAACTCTCTCTATCCCTCTCTCTTCTTCTCTGTAAAAAAAATCAATAAAATATATTAAAAAAATAAAAAGAGGTAAAGAGTGAAGAATTCTGGTCAAGATGGTGGAGTAAATGCTGTGCTCACCTCCTCCTATGACCAAATCAAAATTTTAAGTAAACTAAAGAACTACCAACATGGAGAACCACCTGAAGACTCGCTGAAAGTAACTCCTTTAACTAAGGATGTACAGAAGAAGCCACACTGAAATAGGAAGGGCATAGAGGGAGAAAGCGCAGAGCCCACAACCATAGGTAGAAGTTCAGAAATGGGAGCAATATTTCAGCTGTATAGGTTCCTACTGAGAAAAGAGGGAATCCAGACCCACAATATACACCCCAGTCATGTTTTCAATGCTGGAAAGAGAAGTCCTGGTAGCTTTTGTTAAAAAACAGCAAAGATTGTGGCTGAGATGAGGGTTGATAAAATTCCAGGCTTTTTTTTTTAAAGAGCCCACACACAGATTTGTTCACTAACATTCATGAGGCTGTGTAGCAGCTTGAGAAATGCTAGGGACACATACAAGGAGGAACTGAATTATCTGGCTTTAGAGGAAGACTTAGGGGGCAGCCTTCACCCAGAAAGAAGTACAAGAGGATATCATCCTTCCTTTGTTTTAATCTTCCCTCCATCCAATCTGCAAGCACAGGTAGGCTTCAATTTTGAGTCTCCATTAACTTGATAACACTGTTTGCTCTACACTTGGGATTCTCTCAGATGCTACTGAAAACCAGCTCACCCAAGCTGCTTCCAGTGGCTTTTCCATACAGTCTGAATTGGCTGGTGCTATGGATTTTCCTAAAAACTCTCAAAAGTTCACAAGCTCCAATAAGTAAAAGCTCGCTTTGGGATGCCCTATACGTCTTGTTAATCAGTTCCAAGCTTGGCACTAGTTGCAGCAGCCTTGATTGGCAGCTTAGTATTTCCTAGGCAACTCTAAGCCCATCACAAACAGCAACCAACTACAGATAAGTTTGTAGCTTATACCAGGTGGCCTTTGGCAGGACACATAAAGAGGCTAACATTGGCATGCACCAGAGTCCTTCCCATGAGGCCCCAAACCAGCACACCAGTGGCAATCTCTAGAACATATCAGAGAATCAAACCACCACCTCCAAAGCCAGTCTTCATAATCAGCTTGACCAAACAGACTGAGAGTTAGTTCCTTCCATTGAAGTGCCAATGGCAATCAAAGCTCAACACTAACAGGAAGGTACTCGCACCCACAAAAGGAACACCCAGATCTGGTCGTCAGGGAAACTATGTCACTGGTTCTAGAGAACTTCTATTACAGAAGACCTCTCTACCAAAATCGGGAGGTGGAGCAGCTCTACCTAATACATGGAAACAAATACAGGGAGTTAGCCAAAATGAGGAGACAAGGAAACATGTCCTAAATAAAATAAAATAAAATAACACAAAAAAACACACAAATAATAAAGTAAAATAAAGTAAAAACTCCAGAGAAAGAACTAAATAAATGGAGACAAGTAATCTACCCTATGCAGAGTTCAAAACACTGGTTATAAAGATGCTCAATGAATTTAGGGGAAGAGTAGATAAACACAGTAAGAACTTTCACAAAAAAAAAAGATAGAAAATTAAAAAGATGAAGATTAAAAATATAAAAAGTAAACTGTCTGAAATAAAGAATACAATAATTAAAACAAAGAATATATTACAAGGAATGAAGCAAGGATCAAATCAGCTATTTGGAAGACAAAGTAGCAGAAAACACCCATAAGAAAAGTAAAAAGAAAAAAATAATCCAAAAAAATAAGGATAGTTTAAAGGGCCTCTGGGACATCAAGCATATCAACATTTGCATCATAGGGGTCCCAAAAGGAGAATAGATAAAGCAATGAATTGAAAAATTATTTGAGGAAGTAATAATATATTTTTTTTTCCTAACCTTGGTAAAGGAAATAGACATACGAGTCCCAAATTACATAGTCCCAAACAAGATGGACCCAAAGAGGCTCACACCAAAACACATAATTACAATGTCAAAGGTTAAAGACAAAGAGAGAATCTTAAAAGCAGCAATATAAAAGCAGTTAGTTACTTATAAGGGAGCTCCCATAAGACTGTCAGCTGATTTTTCAATAGAATTACATGCCAGAACTGATTGGCGTGAAATAGCCGAAGTGATGAAAAGCAAGATCCTACAAACCAAGATTGCTGTACCTAAGAATCATTTAGAATCAAAGGAGAAATAAAAAGTATCCTAGTCAAAGTAAAGCTATAAGAATTCATCCCTACCAAGCCAGTATTATAAGAAATATTAAAGAGGCTTCTTTAGGAAGAAAAAAAGATGAATAATAACACTGAAATCACTACATACCTCAATTGTAAATCGGTTAAATGTTCCAATCAGAAGACATGATGTAAACAGAAACAAGACTCAAAATATGCTTCCCACAAGATATCCATTTCAGATCAAATGACCCACACACACTAAAAGTAAATAAATAGAAATGACATTTCCTACAAATAAAAAAAAATTTGGGAAGTAATACTTATAGCAGACAAAATAGATTTTCCAACAAAGACTATTAAAAAAAGACAGAAAAGGACCAGCAATTCCATCTCTGGGTATTTATCTAAAAACACCCAAAACAAAGTTGAAAAACAAATGCATCCCTATGTTTATTGCAGCATTATTTACAATACCCAAGACATGCAAGCAACCTAAGTCTTCATCAATAGAGAAATAGATAAAGAATATGTGGTTCAGATATACAAGGGAATGTCGGAAACAAAATATTGTTCTCACTAAATGGATGTAAACAGGAAGCCAGAAGACTGGTCAACCTTAATTGCTCTGAAAGGTCAGAGGTAATTACTCACTGTTTAGTTGAAACATTATTGGTTGAAGCAACCTCTATCTGTTTGTATCCTGTTAATTTCTGTTATTTCCTGCCTAAAGGCTAGGGGTGTGTCGCAAAGCCTTAATAAAAGGGAGAAAAATGCCAGAGCAAATGGCAGTCTTTCCACTAGAGGAAGGCTCCCGCCTGGCCCCCCAATATCGCCAAATTAATGCTTTCTGGTCTCTCATTTAGTTTGTGTGTGGCCTCCTCTTGAACCTGAACCCTGAACCACGCGGGACATGGAAAGGGGCTCCCACAATGGAATATTACTTAGCCATATAAAATGATGAAATCTTGCCATGTCTGACAACATAGTTGGATCTAGACAGCATATGCAAATAGAAATAAGTCAAACAGAAACAGACACCTGCCATATGATTTCACATATATGGGAAAATCTAAAAAAAAAAAAAAAGAATGAATAAAACAAAAACAAATTCATAGATAAAGAAAACATTTTGATAATTGCCAGATGGGAGGACATGACAGGATGGGTAAAAAAGGGAAGGGACTGAGATGTAGAAGTTGCTAGGAATAAAAAAATTCATGAGGATGTAAAATACAGCACATGCAATGAAGTAAATAACATTGTCGTAACTCTATATGGTGTCAGATGGGTTCTACACGTATGGAGGGGATCAACTTGCAAGTTAAATGAATATCTAAGTCACTATGTTATGCACCTAGAAAATATATAATATTGTATTTCAACTGTAATTGAAAAATTAAAAAAAAATTTGAAAAAGAGATAAAGGGCCCTTTACTCAGATAAAAGAAAATACTTAACATACATTTTGTCAAAAATAATTATCTTTTATGTACATTTTTAAAGTTTTCTCCTTGATAATCTACCATTCCTCAGATTTGTATTCATGTTTCCTTTATTAACCACATGGTCCTCTAAAACCTTAAGTTGGAAGAATTTTTATATTGTTGAGGATTTTCTTTTGATCTTTAGAGATGATAATGAAATAAATATACACAGGTACAAAGAGTAGAATAAAAGTGTACTAGAGACCTAGGAAATCCTGTGAACTAAACTAAATTCCACTTGTTGCCTTTTAACCTTTTGAAAACACTTTTGGTGTTAAGAAAAATATTTCTAGTTTATTTGAGTTTTCACTCTGAAAGTATACATTAGTTTTAAAATTCACTTATCACTATCATTTTCTACTTAGTGATAATAAAAATAAATGGGAGAAAGATATATGAAAATATTTATATTCAAGTGTCCATTGCATGTATGTGTATATTATTGGAGAAAAAATGCATTTAAAAATAAAGATATTTTGTTTCAAAAGATCAGTGAAAAAGTAAGACAAAAGAAAAAATACAAAAAAAGCAAGTTTCATAGAAAAGAGAGTCCATAGAAAGATCCAGTACTAATATCACTAATATGAAATGTCTAAATAAATTTGATGGTACAAAATATAAAAATAAACATTGTTGATGTTGTTTTGTGTTTGTTTGTTTTATTGCATATGGTAGATGCAATATGTATGAAAATGTCCAGGCTTGGAAAGAACAAATATGCCTTGTAGAAGAAAAAGGGAAAATTATTTTTTTTGTGCTATGCCAGAACAAGTTAGAAAATAGAATAACTGAAAAGAACAGAAAATCTGTTCATATTCAGAACAGGGTAACCTCAAGAGTATAACTAAAGGGAACCCTTCTACTGCCAAAAGCAGTTATTTCCCCAAAACAATTTTGTAAAAGTATGCTTCTTTGCTGAGGAGCTTGATGTCTGGAGTGCTGGGGAAAGGATAGAAAGGCGAGAAAGTGGTGAGAAAGTAGTCTCCTCAAACAGGGCTGAAATAGCAGACATATAATTTTGAGTTAGAATTGGGTGGTGGAGCTTAAAGATCTTAACAAATTAAAATCTAAAAATATACAGTGATGTGGGTGAGGAAATGACTATTTTCTCTTTGTCAAAGGTTATCCTAAGACATCTAAGTAGCTATTCTGATGGAAATGAGCATGAAATACAATTGCAAATTCCTGTACTCCTTATAAATCACTTCTCTGATTCCTGTACTTTCAATAAATCACTTCTCGAGCTACTGAAAAGTGAATATTTTATTATAATTGCAGCTTGGATCATTTTTGTAGCTCAATAAGCTTTTGTCAACAATGATTTAGAATCTGATAGTGTGTGTATGTTTATTACACACATATATATGTGCATGTACTGGTACAACACACCTCTATATATACAGATATAGTAGTATGCATATACACATATATACCCACATATATAGTAATATATTTTGCAATAAATTAGTTAATCATTGAAATGGCAAAGATGGATATGAAAAGCATGGAATGGCTAAAATTCTGTGTCCCCAAAAACTGTGGGGACCCACAGGCTGTCAAGATCCTGAGCCAAGACCAAAAAACAATTTTAATCAGTGTTATTTCCTGACTGAGTGTACCCAGGAAGGTCTTCTTGTTTCTCATTTATAAAATAGCATTAATAACTAGCAACTCCTTAACTGCTTCATGTAAGATATAAAGATAAGGTTATTTATCTGTAAGTTTATGGTTTGTTAGAAAGAAATATTACAGAATAAAAAGGCTGACATTATTAACCCAATACAGAGATTTTCAATACACTAAAAGTAAAATAAAATAATATTCCATTTTTCTGTCACTTTAAAGTTTACAGATGCTTCACAGAGAAAATGAAGGAGATATTTAAATCTTTGAAATAAGTGAAAATAAGAATGGTGCTAAGGACAAAAATAGTATCACATAAACAAATATGATAGATTGGTTAAATAACTTATACTATTCCATAAATGAAGGCACTTTTTAATGTTACAAATTTCTAGTGTAAGTTTAAAACCTATCTGAAGATTGCAGTATAAGTTTAAAACCATCAATATAGGCATTTTTTTAACATCATATATTTCTTGTGTAGGTTTAAAACCAATCAGAAAAATGCAGTATAAGTTTAAAATCTATCAGAAGAAAGCATAATTTTTATTTTTTCTCTTCCCTTTTGTACTTCACCACATTCTTCCACTTTGATTTTTGAAATCTAATATTCTTTGAAGCATATTCACTCTACGAAGTAAGAGTCAACATTATATTTAAAATTTTGGTATAATCTTCTGAGATGATGAATCTTTTTTTTGCATTTTTTATTGTGTTACATGTATACATATCTTCCCATTGTCCACTACCCCCTCCCAGGCATACCCCAAGTGTCTTGTTAGACAAGAAGGCAGCCAGTCTCATCAATAGTGCAAGCCCATTTGTCCCTCCCAAGACAACCTGAATGTGGTGTCATCAAAAATGACAGCTATGGAGTTAAGACAGAAGAACATGGGGATGAAGGCTGTAATATTCAAAGGATTAAGGCAAATTTTTGTTCAGTCTGTCAGTCAGCCAGTGTTTTTTTTTTTGTTTTTTTTTTTAGCCACAACTGTTAGGGGCAGAAATAGAATATTTGAAATAAACTATAATTATAAGAAATATTAATCATGTTCTGTTAACTGTGATTGTTCTTTTCTTGTTAGAGAGAGCACACTTTCATCTCACTGGGAATTATACGCCTGCCTTAGGACGTAAGAGCTAACATCAGAATGTAGCCTTTCCTCCTTCTGAGGACTGCCTATCATTATGGAAAAATTTACAACCTCATATCCAGTCCTGGAGGCATCTGCTCTTTACAAGCCCCACCCCCTATTACCTGTTATCTGGTCCCAGAGGTGCCTGCTCTCTGTGACTCCCTCTTTGCCCCATGACATATAACCTGTAGTTTATTCCATGTCCACCTTTCCATATCTATAATTCCTGCTTTCCCGTGTAATATTTGTTCCTTTTACCCAACATAAGTAGCTGGCCTGTGGTGAGGTACATGGTGGAATTTTGTGGATGACCTGCTGCTCTCTCATAATGCCGGCATTATTGGAATAAATGGTCATTAAGTGTACTACACACTTACTACAGGAAGCTTCCAGAAAGCTTGGGGCTATCTTTTAGGAAATGTTACAATTATCCACTTTGCTTAAGTGTCTAGAATAAAGTAATGTTGAATTTAGAAAGAATGTTTTAGTTTGATATATATTTTTTTTTAAAAATCCCTTCACTTAATTTTGTAGAATCATTAACCTTCATTGAAAAGTATATTCAACTTTTTTACTGTATGTTTATCCTAAGTACCAAGGAGTTGTAATCAAGATGAAATTCTATAAAGTTAGTGTAAATAATGGAAAACGATGCCATAAGTTTTCCTAAAAAACTAAGTTTTTAATTATAAATATGTATATAAGATATGAATAATATTTTTGAGAGAATGTGAAATATTCAATTTATGTCTGAAACCAAACATTGTTCTCACTAAATGAATATAAACAGGAAACCAGAAGTCTGGTCAACCTTAATTGCTCTGAAAAGTCAGAGCTAATTATGCACTGTTTAGTTGAAAACATTGTTAGCTGAAGCAGCCTCTACCTGTTTGTTTCATGTTAATTTCTGTTTTGTTATTTCCTGCCTAAAGGCTAGGGGTGTGTCCCAAAGCCTTAATAAAAGGGAGAAAAAGGCCAGAGCAAGTAGTAGTCCTTTCCACTAGGGGAAGGATCCCGCAAGGTACCCCCCAATATCGCCAAATTAATATTCTCTGGTCTCTCTTTTCGTTTGCATACGGCCTCCTTCAGAATCCGAACCCTGAACCAGGAACCCTGAACTACGCGGGACATGGAAAGAGGTTCCCACAAATTTATTTGTTTCTTAGAAAGAGGATAGTGAGCCAGGTTTTTACATATAAAAATAATCCTACACTCTCATATTAACAAAATTAATTGAAAAAAAAATAAGTATGCTGATGAACTTTGGGCATTTTCTGTTTTAAAACTTACTATTTTCTAAAATTTTCACTTTTCTATTGGAATTTGACAATTAAAGGGTATGTAAATAGGGCATAAGTTAATATAATGTTTTACCACTCACAGAGAGTTCTAATATTATAAATAATCCACTGAGTCAAGTAAGCACAGAGATATAAAAGGATATTTTTTTTCACTGACACAGTGAATTAAAACACTGAAGTTGTTAGAAGCCTAACATCTCAGTTAAATTTATTCTACCCATGAAGCATCAGCTTATGATTTTCAAATGAATAGCACACTTATATGAAGGGAGCATTAACACAATATGCTATTAATATACAAATACATAATTCACCTGCCACTGGCATTCTGAATTAAATCAGTAATGGGGTGTATAACTGATTAAATATCTACACAACAGAAAGCAACAGCTTATGATTTAAAGAGTTGTTGGTAGAGTGATCACATCATTACACTGCCAAATGCCATCTATCACTTTTACGGAACTTAACAAAGATAGATTACATCCTACAGATGAGATGCAGCTTCTAAATACTGTCATGCTGATCTTCATCTGACTTTCTTACCGAACAGACAGCAACAAATCAATAATTGAAGAAGTCATATTAGAAATTCAAGTTATTCAGCATTGAGAAGAAATCTTGTATGACATTAGGGCAATGGTCGGCAAACCGGCTTGTGAGCCACATGTGGCTCTTTGGCTCCTTGAGTGTGGCTCTTCCACAAAATACCATGGCCTGGGCAAGTCTATTTTGAAGAAGTGGCATTAGAAGAAGTTTAAGTTTAAAAAATTTGGCTCTCAAAAGAAATTTCAATCATTGTACTGTTGATATTTGGCTCCGTTGACTAATGAGTTTGCGGATCATTGCATTAGGGCAACAAATAGTCTTGGCTCAATGAAATCTGCTAATTCATGCTTTCCCTTCTAAGTAACTTATTTTTTCTCTAAGCTTACTTACTTCTTCGAGTTTAAGAAAAAGTATCTATTTAGTGTAATGCTTCACCACCCACGTTTGCATTTTAAACCAAACCTGATTTAAAAATATCAGTAAACTTATGTTTACAACACACTTTCTTTAGAGAGTGCACAAGCTTTCTTGACTCATTTTGAGCTCAGACAGGAATTACAAATGTATGACCCAGAATTTCAGTCCTCAAGTTACTGTCTTCAAACACTGAGACAAACTGAATACCATAAAAGTATGCATAAACAATACATTTATTTTTACAGCTGCTGGGTAGTTTCAATTGTATTTCTCCATTAAACACCTGCCTGCATTTCTATTTACCATCTCATTTAGTTTTCACAGTTTACCTTTGTGGAAATTGCCTGTCAATTGCTTCAGTAGTCCTATCACTAGGGACCAGATTGCTTTCTGTCAGTCTGCTTGGATAATGTTATGGTAATAGATAACAGGTGGTCAGTATTCATGGGTTGAGGTGAAGATGTCTCACAAGCTATAAAACATCTGAGGAAATGCTTTAACAGTTCACACTTACGGCTAATTGCACCATTAGAACTTTAATTAATTCTTTACCCTTCCACTATGTTCCTTAGATGGCCATAAGGCAGGAAATCATTTGGAACAGAAAGAACAAATCTGAAGAGACAATAATGAGGTATAATAAAAGAAAGACTGAGTGGCAGAATGGCTAACATTTCGCTCTGAAATAAGAGCAGAGTTTGATTGCTTAATCAGTTCTGTATTTGATAATGTCCCTAAAAGAGAATCATTTTTTAAAGGGCACCTTAATTCTAAGAATATTTTAACCACTATCTACACTAAAACTATTATCCATTACTAACTATACCTTTGAAAGTATTTCAAAATGCTTCCTTCTGATTTTCCTGTATCAGTAATCAAATCCTCATAAATCAGAAATGGATAAATGATACATGACAAAGATTTCACTCACACTAGAAAATCTGTGTGTGTGTATATATAAATATATATATATATATATATATATATGTATATATATATATATATATATAATAGAGAGAGAGAGAGAGAGAGAGAGAGAGAGAGAGAGAGAGAGAGAGAGAGAGCCTTATAACATAAAATGTGGAAATGTGGGAACAGGGCATTAGACTCAATTTCACTGATCTAATGTTTAAGGCTCTAGTCAATTTCTACTCTGGCACCTTTGGTTTCTAGATTTCAAATAGCACATATTTAGACCCATTCCATGGCTAGAGAATTCTACACATCAATAATCTTTGATAATCTGAATTTTATAATTTTAGCTCTTACAAATTGCTTCAGTATTGATTTATTTCAAATGTCTACAATTTATAATAATTCATTTAAGTAAAACTTAATAAAATTAAGATTTGAATACCAAAAATGATGTTTTTAAGTAAAATGAAGACTAGATGGTTTAGGAAAGCCTTAAATCAATTATGTTTAAAAAATGAAACAAAGGCTTTTTATTTCTCATATATAGTACACTAGATAGAAGTTGAACAAATATTTATCAAGACAAATAATATGAAAAGCATATTGCTCAGTCAAGGTCTATGGATTCATATAAAATTGTCCAAGTTGCCCAACCATTGTAGCTAAGTGATTGAACTTTGACCTAAGAAGCAGGAAGTTACTGTTTTTACAATTCCTGGTCAGGGCACTTGTCTGGGTGGCCAGCTTGATCCCCAGTGGGGGGAGTGCAAGTAGCAGCCAGCACTGATTCTCTCTCATTATTGATGTTTCTATCTCTCCCACTCCCTTCCCCTCTGAAGTAAAAAAAAAAAAAAAAAAAAAAAAATATATATATATATATATATATATATATATATATATATATATATATATTTAAAATATAAAAAGTCCAAATTCACATACAATTTTGATATATTGCACTACTATAACAAACCTTGGTTTTATTTTCAGCTAAAAACTATTTTTGCTTTTTTTCTCTTAAAATTCCAATGTTAAAAAATACTTAAAAAGGTTTCAGAAACTAGCAAATGTCCAGAACTTAGAAAAGCCCTAAGATTGTAAAAGCTTAATTAGTACTATAACTGCAATTCTCAGCTTACTGAACTTAGCTATAATTAAACCTATTATAGGATAAACCTATTATAGGATAAACCAAATGTTACTGACTGCAATAAAAAAATATTATACAGAGATCTAACAGCAGACTGGAGGAATGCAAGAATCAAGTCAAAGATTTGCAATTCAAAGAAGCATAAAACATGCAACTGGAAAAGCAAACAGAAAAAAAGAATTAAAAAATGTGAAGATAGTGTAAGGAGCCTCTGGGACAATATCAAGCGTACCAACATCAAAATTATGGGGATGCCAGAAGAAGAGAGAGAGCAAGATATTGAAACCTATTTGAAGAAATAATGACCAAAATATTCCTTCACCTGGTGAAAGAAATAGACTTAAAAGTCCAGAAAGCATAGAGAACCCAAAACAAAAGGAACCCAAAGAGGAACACATAAGACATATCATAATTAAAATACCAAGAGCAAAAAACAAAAAGAGAATATTAAAAGGAGCAAGAGAAAAACAGCTAATTACTTACAAGGGAGCACCCATATGATTGTCAGCTAATTTCTTAATAAAAACTATGCAGGCCAAATGGGAGTGACCAGAAATATTCAAAGTGATGAACAGCAAGGACCTACAACCAAGATTCCTCTACCCAGAAAAGCTATGATTCAGAATTGAAGGTCAGATAAAGAGCTTCACAGATAAGAAAAGCTAAATGCATTCACCACCACCATTATATGAAATGCTAAAAGGTATTCTTTAAGAAGAGGAAGAAGAAGCAAAAGGTAAAGATAAAAATTATGAACAAATACATATTTATCAACAAGTGAATCTAAAAGTCAAGTGAATTAAAAATCTGATGAACAGAATAAATTGGTGACCATAATAGAATCAAGCAGCATGGAAAGAAAGTAGACTGACAGGGAAATGGGTATGGGTGTGTGTGGAAAGAGACTGGGCAAAAACTGTACACTTATGGATGAGGACAGTTGGGGAGAGGTAAGGGCAGAGGGTGGAGTGGGAACCAAGTGGAGGGGAGACATGGGAGGAAAAAGAGGAATAGTTGTAATAATCTGAACAATAACGATTTATTAAATTAAAAATTAAAATAAATAAATAAATAAATAAACTTATTACAAATGGTGGTTAATGTGAAGAAGAGCTACATTTGTGGTACAACTTCAAATGTTCTTAACCCCAGGGTGATTTATGCCAAATTCCCTGGGAGAGATAGTCTGCAATGTTTGAAACTTCAGGTCTAACTCAAGGCAAACAGAGTGTATGGACTCTGCCATCAAGACTTTATTTCTGATCTTGGCAGCTTGTTAATACACCCTCTCTTGCCTGCACTTTATAAATCAAGAATTTATCCTTTGACATTGGCTTGCAACTGAAGTGCCATTTACTAACATTTTCACTGCTCAGAGTTAAAACGTTTTTTATTACATTAATAGAGGCCTGGTACATAAAATTCATGCACGGCACAAGAGAGAGGGTCCCCTCAGCCCAGCCTGCACCCTCTCACAATCCTGGACTGCTGGCCCCTAAGCGCTCACCTGCCTGCCTGCCTAATTGCCCCTAATGGTCCCTCTGCTGGCCTAATCACCCCTAACTGCCTCTGCCTGCCATCCTGATCACCAAAAACTGCCTCCCGTCCCCTGCTGGCCTGGATGTCCCCAACTTCTCCCACTGCCAGCCTGGTCGCCCCATGTGGCCTGCTGCTCAGTCACTTGGTCACCCCTTACTAATGCCCCCGTTGGCTGGGTTGCCCCACACAGCCTGCTTCTCTGTCATTTGGTCACCACTCACTCCCCCCCCCCTGCTGACCTGGTCACCCCACACAGCCTGTTTGGTTGTCTGTTTGGTTGTGAAGGTCACTTAGGCTCTTATATAGACATATTATTACCATCATTAATGCCTGGTGTATGAAATTAAGTACATGGGTGTGGTCCCTAGGTCAGGCCAGCAATTGAAGCACAAGCATCTAGCATAGATGGGCAGGTCCAGCTGACCTCTGGGTCCTGGGCAGCACCTTGGCCCCGGGGACCCTGTGTACCCTTCTCCACCTGAGTCACAGCACCCAATTCCCCACACAGAGATGTTGTGAACACAGATGGACACCATGGGCAGGGGCAAAGTGTGGGCCTCTGGGCTGCCCAGCAGTGCTGCACGGTAGCTGGGTGGGTAGAACACTCTCTCCTGGCCATCCTCATATACCAGCTCCTGTGTGAACCCCCTGCAGTCCCAGTGGCTACTGCCCAACTCACCCAGAAGGGCCACATGGATGCAGGTGGGTTCCATGTGAGTGCCTGCCACCTGATCATGGCGGCTTCTCTGGCATGTGAGTCCTGGCATCCCAGGGGAAGATAACAGGGGGAGTGAGAACAATCTTGGCAGACACCCCACATTGTTACCATATATCTACCCACATCACCCTGGTCCCCAGGTAGCCAGCCTGGACACCGCAAGAGGTTGATCACTGCCACCCATACACAGATCCCCATCCCAGGCATGGGCCCGGCCCCAATTGGGTGATTGAGGCCTGTTGAGTCCTGGTTGCTGTCTGCAGGGTGATCAATCAAGGCTGGGCCCCTCACCCAGCTCCATCAGTGCCTGGGAGCTGGATGGTGGCTCTCCCTACCACCACTCTCACTTGTTGCCATCTATGTGCTGATCAGTGGGACGATTGGGTCCCCATTTGCACCTGCCTTGGTTGGCACCACCCTCTCACCTGCTTTACCATCCCATCGTGGTCCCGCTCTTGTCAGGGCCCATGGAGGTCTTCAGCGTCCTCACTGCCACCCACTGCCAGCGCCACTTCACTGACACCCACCATGTTCTGTGCCACTCCCTGATGGTCAGCACACATCAAAGCGAGCAGTCAGTCCCATTTGAGGGGACAATTTGTATATTAGGCTTTAATTAAATAGGGTTATTATTATCAATTCATTTATTACTCTTTTTTAGTTTTTGTGTGATTTAGATAAATAAGAACTATAATTCTTTCCCTGAATTTTTATTGTAATAAGTTTATAGCTTGATTCAGAAATGCAAAGTTTAGAAATTATAAAGAATTCTTATCTTTATGGCCATTGGCTAGAATCACACTTGACCCTCTGTAGTCTGACTCTTATATCCTCTTTTATATATTCCATTCCATGACCTTTATTATAATGGATGAAAACTTTGTTGAGCAAGTACTAGTCATGGTGAAAAATGTGGTGCAAACAAGAAAGATGAGTTCCATACTTTTTGTTGTCTAGAAAATAAACATGTATCTAAGAGAAGACAGTTAAGATACCTGATTAGTGATTGAATAAAAGTCACCCCTGTGTTTGCTTATGAAATGACAGGTGGAGCATCATAAATCTTGCAAATCTTGGTCAGTCTTCCTCTCCATGAATCTATTTTGGTCTTTCTGAATCATCTACACTATCTTTCTAGCCTGGCTATTTATTTCAGGGGAGTGAAAAGCATACATAAAATTCCAGTTCCCAAGTATTTTAAACAAAACTAAGATAAATGTAGACCCACTGTTAGAAGCAACTGTCTCTGGAAGCCAATATTCTGAAAACAAGCGGTTCTGAACTAAGATTATTGCAGCCAATATATTATATGAAACTAGGAGCTTTGTGAGCCCTTTGAAAAATAGTTTTTACAATCAAGAAATTTCCTCTAGATTTCACCTGCAAAAATAAATATTGATTTTTGAATAAAGCTCCTTGAACCTTCAGCATGGAAGAATCAATGCTTTCAGCAAATTATGTATAGTAGCAGGGCACGCATTATACAGTTAATTCAATAATAAATGAATTTCAGGTCAGCAGACATTCATCAGCCAGTGCATTCATGAAAAAATTTTCTATATCCTGCATAAAGGATGGCCAAAATAATTTGAAAATCACTGTGGGAAATAAAAATATGATTTCCATTATATCATTCATTTATAGGTAAAAATCCATTCATGAATGTAATTACTTATTATAGATGTGTTAATGTTTTCTATCTTCCAGTAATGGTGCTGGCAATAAAGCCACAATGCCTATTCTTTAGGATCCATAGCATGTATATATGTGTCACTATATTAGGCTTACTTATTTTTAAAATACACCACATCCTCCTCCATCATTTGTAATGATGGTCTTACACATCAAATTATCTAAATAAAGTCAAAGTAACTGGAAAACATATTAAATATGCATTGAATTAGAAATAATTTCTAATGAGATTCAGTTTAAGAAGCTAAAGTTGCTTGAAGTCTGAAAAATAAATGAATTAGCCACAGCACAGTCTACTTCCTTTCTGTCTTGGGGGAATAGTATTTCATTAATTTGGTGGGAAAGACTCAATATGGCCGTGATATTATTTGCTGAAATCTAAATCTGCTTAGTTGAGGAGATGGTCCAAGGAATGAACAGACACAAAAGCCTTGTGAAAAAAAAATGAGAACTAAACTTTGGATGTGACTCAAAAATAGCTTATTTCATGAATGGTTCAAAAAGCACAGATTTGTATTGTGTTTTTGTTTTTGTTTTTTTCAGAAACATCTACAAAGTTAGATCAACCCATGGGCATATATATTTTTTTAGGAAATTAGTTTTTGAGCTAATGTCACTGAAGTTCTTAGCAACAGATATGAAGGAATGATGTTATAGAAATAAAGTATGGGGGGGCAGGAATTGGTGTCAACCAGAGGATAGATGAGATTCCAACACTGAGATGAAATTTTAACTTCACGGTTTATCTTACACTGCTCATGCCTCTATCAACATAAATGGTAATTTCAATAACATCAAGTCTATTTCAAAGGCCCATGTCAAAAGGATGCCTTGGGAAGCATATAATTTCTTTTGATTCTGAGCTTAAATGTGTTTATAGTGTTGTGTGTTTTTTTTCCTTTGGACCTATATAATATGTATTTCCATACATTAAAAGACAACATAAGCTATTTAACAAGTGGAATGACTTTCAAGCCATATATTTTTCCCTCAAGCATTTTGATACTTTAGAGTTCAAATTCTTTCCTCTATTTATTATCTGTCATTTTAGTGCTCCTGCTCAATGTAAACAGTCTGGATCTGGTACCAGGTACCACTGTTGTAGACATTTCTGAAAACATGCATTCTGCAGCCACATACAGATTACAATGGTTTCACTGCCTTTCCTTCACCCCTTAGCTGTTCATGGTATGGTCCAATAGGTGTTTTATTAAAAGCTTGAATTCCAGCAGCACTGTTACACCAGGACTCTTTAGAAACACAATTAAAGAAATAGAACAGAGATCCCGAAAATTTGGACCATTCTACAGATAGTATTCTAACACTAAACTTCTGTAATTAATCCTCCATTGTGTATGATCAAAGCATCAGCATCTGATATTATTCTCCAAGATAAGAAGTCATAAATGCAATGAAAGATAACTGCATTATATAAAATGATGGAATTAGGGTATGATTTTATAACTTTACAGAATTCCTAAAAAGGATTGTCACTTACTGTAATGACACTATCTCCAAGCTAATAGAGGATCTTCTTGAAGTCCTCATTAACAGTAAGTTTCTTCTGTCACTTTGTAATTTTATTGTGGATCATGTTCTAAAGTATGTAGAATAAAACTCTAACTATAAGTTGAGGCATGATATGTGTTAGGAATCAATTTAATTTTATAAAAAGCACTGTGATATGCTTAGTGCTAATAAGCACAGGGTAGTATTTCTGAAGGAGCATGTTCTAACTCACTTCATCTTCACAACCACCATGTAAGTAGGTAAAAGTGTTTTCTTCTTTTTTCTTTTGTTTAAAGTATTACATATAGTAGTACATATATCTCCCTCCTCCCCATTGACCTTTCCCCAGCCTCCTCTACTCCTGTCGCATACCTTCATCCAACACACGCCCACCTTATGTCTGGCATCCATTGGTTGTGCTTATATGCATGCATACAAGTCCTTTTGTTGATTTCTTCTCCCCTTCTCCAACATTTTCCAGCCTTCCGGCTGTAATTTGACAGTCTGTTTGGTGCTTTATTACCTCTGAATCTATCTTTTTGTTTATCAGGTTATAATGTTCTTTATTTTCCATAAATGAGTGAAATCATGTGGTATTTTTCTTTCATTGCCTGGCTTATTTCACTTAACATAATGCTCTCCAGGTCCATTCACGCTGTTGCAAATGGTAAGAATTCCTTCTTTTTTATAGCAGCATAGAATTCCATTGTGTAGATGTACCATAGTTTTCTAATCTACTCATCTGCTGATGGGCATTTAGGCTGCTTCCAAATCTTAGCTATGATTAATTGTGCTGCTATGAACATAGGGATGCATATATCCTTTCTGATTGGTGTTTCTAGTTTCTTGGGATATATTACTAGACGTGGGAGTACTGGGTGAAATGGGAGATCCATTTCTAGTGTTTTGAGGAAATGCCAAACTCTTCTTCACAGTGGCTGCACCAGTCTGCATTTCCACCAGCAGGGCACGAGGGTGCCTGTTCTCCTCTTCCTTGCCAGCACTTGTCATTTGCTGATTTGTTGATGATTGCCATTCTGACAGGTGTGAGATGGTACCGCATTGTTTTGATTTGCATCTCCAGGATAATTAGTGACTTTGAGCATGTTTTCATATGTCTCTTGGCCTTCCTTCTATCCTCTTGAAAATATTCTATTTAGGTCCATTGCTCATTTTTATATTTGATCATTTATCTTCATTTTATTAAGTTGTATAAGGTGCCTATATATGTTGGGGATTAAACCTTAATCAGTGATAATATTTGCAAATATATTCTGGATACAGTGGGCTTTCTTGTTGTTTGTTGATTGTTTTTTTACCGTGCAAAAGCTTTTTATTTTGATGTAGTCCCATTTGTTTATTTTCTCTTTAACTTCCATTGCCCTAGGAGCAGTATCTGTGAATAAATTCCTTCAGCATATTTCTGAGATTCCTCTGCCTGTGGATTCCTAGATAATATTTTTATGGTTTCCCCTCTTATGTTTAAGTCATTTATCCATTTTGAGTTTATTTTTGTGTATGGTGTAAGTTGGTGATCTGGTTTCATTTTTTGCATGTATCTGTCCAATTTTCCCAACACCATTTATTGAAAAGACTGTCTTTTCTCCACCGTATGTTCATGCCTCCTTTGTCAAATATTAATTGAGCATAGTGGTTTGGGTCAATATCTGCATTCTCTATTTTATTAAATTGGTCTCTATGTCAGTTCTTGTGCCAGTACCAGGCTGTTTTAAGAACAATGGCCTTACAATATAGCTTGAAACCTGTTACTGAGATCTCACCTACTTTGTTCTTCTTTCTCATGATTGCTGTGGCTATCCGGGGTCTTTTTGTTATTCCAGATGAATCTTTGGAGAATTCTTTCTAGGTCTGTGAAATATGTTGGTATTTTAATGGGGAGTGCATTGAATCTATAGATTGTTTTGGGTAGTATAGACATTTTATTTTATGTTTTACAGTCGCCAGAATTTTTATTACAGGTGGAAACATATATTTCAAAATTTTTGATAGTTTTTTATAAACTTCACATTATAAAAATATATATTTATTTAAAAATGTTTTCTTAAAATATTAACCACAGATCTAGTTAAAATTTTTAGAGCTATTTTTAGGCAGTTAGAAAATGTTTCTAGTATTTTATAAAGAAATTTATAAAGTATCTTGGCTTACTAAATTTGGCACTATCATACTTTTAATCTGACTTTTGAAAATAATAGTAATGTATTCATTTTAATAAAATGTTAACTCTAAAATTAGATATAAGTAGATGACATAATAAGGCTGAAAAAGTCAGATTAATTCTTCTAGGATCTTTATATTAAACATTTGATTTTCTTTAAAACACACCCAGATTCAAATGTCTTTTATGGACCTCTTTAGTTGTATTCCCTAAGTCTTGCTACCGTGGGAAGACAGGGGAGGTTGTGGGGGAGGGGCATGTAGGAGATCACCCGAAGGACTTATATGCATGTGTATGTAGGCATAGCCAGTGGATACAGAGCAATGAGGGGGATGAGGTGGGGGAGACAGGTGAGGGCATGTACTCAGGGGTGCAGAGGACAATAGGGAAAAAATAAAAATTAAATTAAAAAAATGAAGTATGGAGATTTTAATGATGTTGATTCTCCCAATCCATGAGCACGGTATGTTCTTCCATCTGTTTAGTCTTCCTCTATCTTTTTTTTCAGTGTCCTGTACTTTTCCACAAATAGGTCTTTTACCTCCTTAGTTAAATTTATTCCTAGGTATCTTATTTTTTTGGTGTGATGGTAAATGGGATTGCTTTTTTAGTCTCTTGTTCTGTAAGTTCACTATTGGTGTATAGAAATGCCATAGATTTCTTGGCATTAATTTTGTATCCTGCTATATTGTCAAATTCATTTATTAAGTCTAACAGTTTTTTTTGATGGAGTCTTTCAGGTTTTTTATGTACAATATCATGTCACCGGCAAATAAGGACAGTTTTACTTCTTCTTTTCCAAGTTGGATGCCCTTTATTTTTCTTATCTAATTGTAATGGCTAATACTTCCAGTACTATGTCAAAAAGGATTGGTGAGAGTTAGCATCCCTGTCTTGTTCCAGTTCCTACAGGAAATGGTTTTAATTTTTGCCCATTGAATATGATATTGGCTATGGGTTTATCATATATGACCTTTTGATTGTACCTTATTGAGGTACGATCCTTCCATTCCCAACTTATTGAGAGTTTTTATCAAGAAAGACAGATTTGGTCAAATGCTTTTTCTGCATCAAATGATATAACTATGTGATTTTTATCTCTTAATTTGTTTATGTGATGTATCATGTTTATTGATTTGCGAATAATGTACCATCCTGGCATCCCTGGGATAAATACTAGTTGATCATGGTGTATGATCTTTCTTATATACTGCTAGATCTGATTTGCTAGAATTTTGTTGAGGAATTTGGCTTTTAAGCATGATGAACCATAGATAGGTCAAGTAATTCAGTGATGAAGTGGAGTTTCAATTTCATGAACAATGATTTAATAGGTGGTATCTGCAGTGGAGACTGACTCATGATGACATATGAAAATATTGAGCCCTCTGAAAATGGGAAATATGTCATTCCTATTACCTAGCACTATAGTTCAATGGTAGCAGATGTTTTATGTTCTTTTGCTGAATACAGGTTTATTTGATAAATGAATGAATGGAAATAACTATTTGCCACAATGGCTATACTATGACATAGGTATCCTTGATTATGGCAAAGGAGGTGAATGATCTAGACCTTCACAGAGGTTTCTTTCAATGTCCCTATATATTTTTAGGTCCCAATATAAAGAAAAATAGGGTCCCAGATGATCATGTAGATTATAATATAAACAAGAAACCTGAATCATCAGAATCTGGTGAGACCAGAATGATCAAATCTACCCCCAGTATATCTCACACGGAAAAGGAACTAAAAATATTTCCTGACTATTCAGGGCATAACTATTTGTGCCATTTAACCTACAATTTATATATACATTGTTTCAAATATATATATGTATCTGTGTGTATACATATATATATATATACACACAGATACATATATATATAGTCACAAAATCTATACATACTTTAATAGCTGATAGCTCAATACATGCTTTTCTTTTCTAATTTAACCCATTGGAATTAATAATTATTCAAAGTCGGTATAAATTTTTGGGGACACCATGTTTGTGTGTGTGTATATATATAAACTATTTTTATTTTATATTATATTTTTTAAATATATTTTTATTGATTTTTTACAGAGCGGAAGGGAGAGGGAAAGTCAGAAACATCGATGAGAGAGAGACATCGATCAGCTGCCTCCTGCACACCCCACACTGGAGTTGTGGCCGCAAGCAAGATACATGCCCCCGACAGGAATCGAACCTGGGATCTTTCAGTCCGCAGGCTGGCGCTCTATCCACTGAGCCAAACCTGTCTCAGCTTATATTACATTTTTACTGTAAAATGTTTTAAGATGATTGTGAGCACTTGAGAGTATTTTATGTAACTAAATATATATATATATATATATATATATATATATATATATATATATATATATATAGCTTAATCTACCTCAGTTTAGTAGGAGGAATAAATATAATTTCAGATTTAATTAAAATTATAACATAGCTAGATTTTACAATTCTGAATATAAAATAAGTATAATTATGTTTTTTTCTCCCAAGTAGAGAAAAATGTTATTATAATTTACAGACTTGTTACTCTCCAAACATTTCTGTCTTAATAGAAGCTGGCCATGTCACAAAGTTTACTCTCCGGCTTTGTTAAATTGTTCATATCCCCCATCAATAAAAACGATGTATTGACCACTTCCTCACCAGTAGGCATAAGAAAAGATGTGGAAGAAATTCCATTTTAAAGGTCAGAGTAAACATGTTGTGTTAAAGATGTTTTTGCTCTTCTAATATATAAAGCTTAAGTGACAGAACAAGAATGTAATCTGATTGCTACATTAATTATATGACTGCCATTAAAATGTGAAACTAAAAAATATAATGGCAGGCTAATGTGAACAAAGGTAACCTAGTGAGGCTTTAGAAATTCTCCTGCTTGAGTAAAATAAAAATAACAATATTTTGCTTCTATTTTGTGTAAAATATAGTAATCCCAGAGTCTCATTTTCTCACAAAGAAATAAAAAAAAAAAAACAGCATTTTGTTATCTACTTATTAAACCTGGATGTACATGATCACCTTGTACATTCATACATACTGAGCATATTAGGAGATAAAATATTGTGTTTCATTTTTTTTAATCTACTAAACCTAGAGGGCATGGATAATATTCACTTGGTGATTTTATCTTATGTGTCAGAGAAAATAAAGGAGAAAGGTAAGAGTTGGGAAGTGGGAGATGGCTGTTTAAAATAATGTTGACCAGTTTCTAAATATTTTTCACATAGGTTATTTTTTGTGGGACAGTTTGTAGACATTTTTCAGATAGCTAATATTTACTGAAGTACATTCGATATTGGACTCCTCAGGAACAATCTTTCAGCTCTTCCAGTAAATTTGTAAATTCACTTTGAAGCTTTGCTCTTCTCCCTGCATGCTGATTCCCCAGCTGTTTGATCTTCTGCTATTACTTATTTCAAAGGCATCTGCGCTTAAAAAGATGGCAACAGTCACAGAACTGAGTGCCAGAACATGGGCAGCCACTCTGGATTATACAAGCAGCCAATAATTTACATCCCCACAAGAGAATATTTATTATGTACATATGTGTAAAAGTCTTGTCATTTTCACTAATTTCTCCTTCTATTGATAGATATACTATCTAATAAAGAGGGAATATGCAAATTAACCATCACACCCTCACAAATATGGCAGCATCCACAGCGAATAAGGACATAATAGGCTAATTGACTGCCATGCCCTCAAAAATGGCGGTGCTCCCAGCCACAAGATGGTGGTGCAGTCCCTCAGCCCCACCAGGACAGCAGGCATGCAGCATGGCCAGACCCGCTCCCAGGCAAGTCTGGCCACACTGTGTGCCTACCTCTGGAGTGCCCTGCCTCCTCAGCACACAGCCACCCAGGACTGGCTTGAGATGTAGGCAAGCCTCAGATGGAGGCTGCCTAGCCACTCAGGGCTGCCTGAGGCCCAGGTAACTAAGGCTGGCTGATGCTTGCACTGCCAGCAGTGGCAGCAGCAGAGGTGTGATGGAGGCATCGACTTTCCCCAATTGCAGGTTCACCTCCCACCCCTGAGGGCTCCCAGACTGTGAGAGGGGGCAGGCCAGGCTGTGGGAACCCCTCCAATGCATGAGTTTTCATGTACTGGGCCTTAGTTATTGCTACAAAATTATTAAAATAAGAGTCATTCCATGATCTTCTGTTAAATTTTGATTATCCAAAGGCCACCTAATAACATCACCATTTCATTTTGATCAAATATAAGACTATATTATACAAATTTCTCTCACTTACTATGTGAGCCTATGATCTTTACCACAAAGGAATGGGTGTTGGAGTGTTTACAGAGATTCTCAAGTAGCCACTCCGTATAAGTATTTTTGTTTGTCTTCATGTTTGTTTTCTAATCTAACTACATAAATGCCTTGGGTAAAATAGTATGCATTGTGAAATATTAATGAAATGTTTTTGTTAAACACAAGTTCTTCCTCATAATTGCCTCCCAGATTTCCACTTCTTCTTCACATTTATTTCTAGTAAAAATGTTATTTGGTTACATTGTGAACCTTCCATTGATTCACTTTCAATTTTTCCTTTAAGCCAAATCCTGATTTCATTGCTAACCAGATAAAACTAGAGTGAATAATCACCAATATACTTTTTTTAGCATCCTCAAAATCACCCTATTTAATTGTCGTAGGAATATGTTATTGAATCCAAAATAATTTAAAGTACTTTTGGAAAAAATAATATATTTATATTAATTAGTCCCCTACAAATCCATAATTGTATTTAAACATTGTGGATAAGCTTAGACATAGGGAAAACTTACTTTCAAATTACAATTATAATAATGAGATGTACAACTTTATTCAGAAATAAATTAGTAATTTATAAAATTTAAATAAAATATGTCTTTCAGAAATGTAAAAATTTTATCTAAAGTAAAATCTGTGGTAAGCTGAAATTGATTTGGTTCAGTGGATAGAACATAGGCCTGCAGACTGAAGGGTCCCAGGTTCAATTCCAGTCAAGGGTATGTATCTTGGTTGCAAGCACATCCCAAGTAGAGGGCGTGCAGGAGGTGCTGATTAATGTATCTCTCTCATCGATGTTTCTAACTCTATCCCTCTCCCTTCTTCTCTGTAAAAAATCAATAAAATATATTTTAAAAAAATCTGTGGTGAGCCATAAATTTATTTCTCTCATCTCAGATACATTTCAGGAAACACCTTTTGAATTGAATGCCAGTGAAAACTAATCCCTTCATTTCTTAAATTTTTAATCTCATGATTAATTGAAATCGTATGCCCACAGAAAATCTTGTACACAAATGTTCACTACCGCATTACTCTTAACAGTTTAAAAGTGGAGACCTTCCTTGTGTCTAGATGGGGGCAGCCATCTTGCTTTTTTATTAGATAGGATTATTATTTAGTAATAAAATTATTTGAAATACTAATGCATGCTCTAACTTGGAGGAAATGTGAAAACATTATGGTAAGTGAAAGAAGTCAGTCAAAAAGACCATATATGGTATGATTCCATTTCTATGTAATATTTATAATAGTCAAATTTCTATATCAAAAATGTAGCGATTGGCATGTCTGGGCAGTTTGGAGGGGATGAATGGTGCTTGCTAATGGGTCACAACTATCTTTCTGAGGTGAAATGTTATAAAATTGATCATCATAGCAGCACAACCATGTAAATATACTAGAAACCACTGAGCTATACACTTTAAAAGGGTAAATTTTATGGTACATTAATTATATATCAATAAAGCTATTCTTTTTTAAAAATGGCACAAGTATCAGAAGTCCAGCAATATATGTCTAAGACAAAAAAGAAAGAACAAACATTAAAATGATAGACACAAAACAATAGCCAAGATTGTGAGCTGTAAGAAAACAATTTTTTTCTTCCAGATAAAACAGCACTGGCGAAGGGAATGTAAGCCTCAGGTACAGAAAAAGATGGCACAGTATAAAAAGTTAGTTATATGATTAGTGACATTGCCTATTATTGTCACATTATTTAATATACTTAACATTAAAAATGGGTCACGTGCTAAAACCGGTCTGGCTCAGTGGACAGAGTGTCAGCCTACAGACTGAAGGGCCCCAGGTTCGATTCGGGTCAAGGGCATGTATCTTGGTTGCAGGCACATTCCCGGTAGGGGGCATACAGGAGGTGGCTGATCGATGTCTCTCTCATTGATGTTTCTAACTCTATCTCTCTCCCTTCCTTTCTGTAAAAAAATTAATAAAATAGATTTTTACAAAAATGGATCACATGTGTATAAATGTATGTGGTAAAATGCTATGTTCATTTTAAAAGGTATAGTTATTCCTTCAGCAAGATTCCACAAATTTTTATAGTCTTCAATTGAATCTTTCTTCTATCTGTTGTAGTAGCTGTTCCTTCTGGTGTTTAAATATAACTTCAGGGTTTTATAACAAAAAGAAAAACGTAATCAATATTTAGATCTATCTACTCTGACACAATGATAGTTTGATTGAATCATCAATAAAAAAATTAGACATAATAAAAATAAACAACATATATAAATATATAATTCCTTCTTCATTTCCAAATGCCATCTATCAGTAGTAGGACAATCATAACATAACTTAATTGCAAAGGAAGATAAAAAAAAATGGTTAGACAAAACAAAATCTTTAAAAAATAAAAATGTTAAGATAACATTTAGTTATCAATAGTAAATAAATAGAAATAAAAAATCATTTCTAGAGACTCTACTTTTAGAGACCGTTATGAACCATTCAACCTAAAGGCTAAATAAAATCACACAAATACACATATATATATATTTACATAAATATCCACAATTTTAGGAATCCTGAAATAGCTTTTTCTACTCTATATTTTATACTGTCAGAGAGCCATAGGTCTGCACTTAAAATTCTCCTCTTTTTCCTATACATTTTTTCTAACACCTATGTATTAGAGCTTCCGATATATTCATTTATTCAACTAACATTTATTGTCTCCTATCATGAGCTGACATATAACTCATCATCCAAACTAAGACTCTATGAGAATATATTAAGGTTTTATTAACAATCATGTCAGGTAAGCTGGACTCTCTAGGCAACTGGGGAGTATGGGAATTTGGACCAACTATATGCTGCACAGAAGTCAGATGTGGTTCTTGCTCTTGTGAATCACGTAATATACTGGACAATTTAAATCCAAAACTGATAATAAGATTTTTTAAAATACACATTGTGCCAGTATCAAGAAAACAGACAAGATGCTGAGTTGTGAAATAGGATGGAGAATGTGAGAAGAACTGGGATGATGGGTCATTCTCTAGAGGCAATGCTTAAACTGAGATAGGAAGAATGAGACAATGATTGACACGATAAAGCAGAGGGTAAAGTTAGATTCAGAGATAACCTCTTGGTAAAGATCTTTCCAGGCAGAAAAGATTATACATACCACACAATCTGAGGTGAGAAAGCTTGAAGAACTAAAAGAAATCCACTTGTCCTCAAGCCTCAAGAATTACACAGAAATGGTTTAGATCCCAGGAACCAGATTGCAGTCTTTAAAGATGAAGCAAGGAGTATGGATTTTTATTTAATTGCCACGTAGAACCTTTAAGCAGTGACCTAATTCTATTGTTGAAACATATTACTCTGATGGCTATATGCAACACCATTTACTGAGTCTAGAAATGTCTGCAGCTGCATTCCAGATGACTGACTATGATGATGAGTGAGACAAGGATACTAAAATGGTGGGAAAAGGACTAACTCAAGATATATTTGGAGGGTAGAACTGATCATATTATGTATTTGGAATTTTTACCTCAAAAAACTTAAACTTCAGGCCAATATTTCAAACTTTCTTTTTAAATATATTCAGCATAGATAATTTCTGAGCTCATAAAATTAAACAAATATACTAGTAACACTGAACTCAACATTCTCAAAACCTGTTCTTCCTTCAGTATTCCTCATCTTAATTTTAATTTCCTCACTACATTAAAGTTAGAACTTAAAAAGTTGCATAAAAATATTCCCTTCCTTCCTCCACTTACCACCCTCAAATGACTATCAATCCCTGTCAATTCCATTCTTTAAGTCTTCTCCCTGTTCTACACACTTATCACAACTGTCCTTTATCCATCACTGGCAAATATATCCCACCAACAGCACTTTCAAGAAAAGAAACAGTAAAGTGTTTTTCAAACATTCTAACTTTCTTCTTTCCCTATGCTACTGAATGGAACTGTTGAGGTTAAACTGTAATTGAAAAAAAAAATCTAAAAAACTTAATTTCCTTTCTGTCAGAATCTCAGGATATCGCTTTTGATTTTTGTAAAAACTGTTAGAGCACTTTGCTCTCTGAATTTTTTTGTTATATTATTTATTAATAACTGGCTTAAAATAACATAGTTTGGATGTTTGCTATTTGAGTATCAAAATCATATTGGTTCTTTTTTCTCCAGATCTTTTGTTTAAACTAAACCATAAAATTAGAGTTCACTAAAAAAGAAAATGACAAGAGCTATGTTTACTTATGTGGCCATCAGCTTTATAATTTTTATATTTCCTTTAACAGATGGTTATGAATTTGATGACAAAAAAGAAGATATACATGAATTGATGTGTTCATATTATTTTTTTGTAATAGAAAATACACTTCAGGATAAATCATGCTATTTATTTCATAGACTTTCATGAATATTATACAAGTGACATCCATTTTATTTTGCCTTTGCAAATAAACTACTTTATAATATTTTTCTTTTTTCAGAAAATGTACTTTTAGAGTCTCTTGTGCTTTGATAAAAAAAAAAAAAAAAAGATTACACTAAAAAAAAAACTTTGCAGAAGGGACTACTTTCCTTAGGGCAAATGCGAAGTTTTCTCAAAACAATATTCTATTGAAAAACAAAGACCTTTTGGATTTAATTTCTATATATTACTTTGAACTTTCTGTTTTCTAATGTAAAAGGCAAAGATTAATTAGAGACTTCAGAAAAAGATATAAAGGCAATTCATCTGGCATTAAGAAAGAGGAAGAAAAAAATCATTCTAAAGTCTGGCTGGATAGTATTAAAATTTATACACAATATATCTAGAGCACTTCAATTAAAATTCATTCTTTAAAACCAAAATAGAACTAAAGAAACAAAGAAAGATATTTTATTTCTGAAATATATAATAGTCTGGGAACTTAATTAAAATGGTTCCTGATGAAAATCCATAATTTAGTATCTCCTACTGCAATGGCTTTGAAAAACTATAGGAGAAACAAGTCAAAAGGATGTAATGAACAGCATAGTTATTATAGTTAATAAACATGTAATATATATATTACCATCCCAGGAAGCAACTAAACAACCTGGCAATAAGTTCAGGTTGAAAATTGGCAGATGAAAACTGGCAGATGTTCATTTTACCTGGGGAGATGTGTTTCCCCAAACAATGAATGTTGTATTCAAAAGAAATGAAAGAAAAAAAAAGTTTTCACCAAACCAAAAATAGTCACATATCATAGAAGCAGGTATTTTGATGAGAAGAAACCCCTACATGATCTAGAACCTGTAGAAGGAGTCAGAGACCTAAGAATAGGTCATGGGACATATTTCACCCTGCCTTTGAGCGGAAGGTTTGAGAAAGTTCTTTAAGTAGAAACAAAGACAAACAATATACCCTAATTATTAGCAAACAACTGGTTTCACTTTTAAAGTAGAAAAATAACTTGAAAATAGATAATAATATGCTTCTAACATATAGTTCCTTCAAAAAGAAAACATTTTCTTTCCTATTGGCTTAGGAAAATAACATACTTATCAATATGGATAAGCATAGAAGAACATGTTATAAAATTGCCTGATATCTAAAGCTCATAGAATAAAAAAAAGTAAATTCAATTAAACATATAGTATGGAAGAGTAGCAAAAAGACAAAGAAAAATGAACTGCTAGTAAAAAGCAGAGGACTGAAATAAAAACAGATGTTTGAGATTAAGGAGAGATAATATTAAATCAAATAATGCAAGGGCAAGGTTAAAATTTATAATTGATGCAGTAAAGAACACAGTTAGCACTTTCAAAAACTGAATTACTGATGAGAAAGAAAAAATTTGAGGCAGTTGCCCAGATGAATTTGCAGAGATTAAAAGTGAGTGAAAATATAGAAGATATGAAAAATTAAATTCTACTGAATTCTAAAATGGTTAAAAAAGTGGGAGAAAATGATAGTAATCAAATATATTTGACTCCACATAATGAACACATTGCACAGAAGGAGTTAAAAAACATATTATAGAAAAAAAATTACAACCGATACCCAGTTTTAGAATCATTATGAACAATTTGTATACTTAATGACTATATAGTCATATGATCTTTAGAAGAAAAAAATATATATATACAGACTGTAAAATAAGAAATAATCTATAATAATAAAAGGATAATATGCTAATTAGACTGGATGTCATTCCAAATATCCTTCCTGATGAAGCGAGGGCTGGAGGAAAGCCAGGTCCCTGGTGCCTGCTGGCAGCCAGAGGGAAGCCTGAGTCCTGGGTGACAGAGAGAAGTGGGTGCCAGCAGCTGGGGGAAGGAAAGCCTACTCTTGCATGAATTTTGTGCATCGGGCCTCTCATAAAGTATAATAAGGAATATATGTGATGTTTGCCCCCTGCTCCTGACACAAATCTAAATCGTTGGAATTTCCTAAGTGATGAACTGTTTCTGGCCATAACCAGTTTGCTCAGTGGATAGAGCATCATCCTGGGGACTGAAAGGTTCTGGGTTTGATTATTATCAAGGGCACATGCAAGATGCTACTGATCAATGATTTTCTCATCATTAATGTTTCTAACTCTCCCTCTCTCTCTTAAAACCAATTAAAAATACATATATAAATATATTTTTAAAGTGTTTCTGTTACTCATAATGAGCCACTGTTGAGCACACCTGAGTTTATGCTAATGAGCTAACTTAAGGTTGGAACCCTAGGCTGATCACCAGCAAAATCAAGTGATTAAAGTGTTGGAACTCTCAGACCTTCCCACTGAACTGTGGAAAGGGAAAAGGCAGGGAGGAGGGGATAGCAGATTAAGTTTAAACAATTTAAAAAATGTTTAAAATAAATAAAAAAGCAAAAACTCTAAAATTAGGAGATCTGATGAACATCCCAGTTGGTGAATGTATCCATGTGCTGGGAGGGTGGCAAACTCCAATTCCATGGTGCAGAAGATTCTGCCCTAGGAACCTTCTGGGCCCCAACCTATGAACCCCTTCCTCTGACTGTTCATCTGTACTCTTCATAATTTCCTTTATAATAAACTGGTACATGCAAGTAAATGCTTCTCTGAGTTCTGTGAGCTGCTCTAGCAAATTAATTAAATTAGAGGAGGGGCATAGGAGCTTCTAATATATAGCCAGTTGGTTAGAAGTACAAATAACAACAGGGACTTATGACTGGCATCTGAAGTGGGGCAGCCTTGTGGGACGAAGTCCTTTATCTGTGGGATCTGATGCTATCTCCAGGCATTTGGTCTTGGAATTGGGTTATGTTTGTAAGGCAGTCTGGAAATTACAGGATATCATAATAATGTGGAAAATAAAATATATAGAACAAATAAAATTAACACTAACATTTCACATATTTCCACAAATTTTAGTAGAAACTGAATGTTGTAAAACAGAGATTTTGGAGAAAAGGATTAAAAAAAAAACAACAAAAATAGATTCAGGTGGGTTTCCTTCCATGTAAAGAAGAAATTTAACAGTATTATCACATACACAGGAACAGAAATAAAATGTTCAGTTTGTATTTTAAAGTAGTTGAAGACACATGTCATTCTGTAAAAAAATCCACCTGAGTAGCTCGATAATGTAAAGAAATAAGAAAAAAACTACTCAAACCAGGTTTAAAAAATTGTTGAAGATTGTGTTACAAAGTTTGATGAAAGTATCAAAAACCATTCTTGAAGATTAAGATTTTAAATGGATACAAAAACTCTGATTTCAATTCCCTAATGATATTAACAAAGTCTAAAACCCTGCTCCCTCTCCTTAGTGACTTGCATCCTTAGAGTTTCTTCAGCCTGGGAACCCAACTTGTTTCATAGCCAAGTGCAAACATTTCAGTTTAACCAAATGTTTGTGAAGGGTTCTCCTGTGCCTCATCTCATTTGATCCTCACAGAAGTCCTACAGTAGGTAGATAAGAGACTCGGGAGAATCCTATTTTCTTTCCATTAGCAAGATGTGAATAGCGATATTAAAATATTTCTTCTAATTAATTTCCTTTCAATGTGCACGAATCTGTGCACTGGGACACTAGGATACAAATAAATGGTAGGAAAATATTAGGATATAGAAATATCTATCTAATTTGAATAAACATATCACATGTAAATATATGTATTTATGAATAGATGTACATAAAGTACACTAATTAAGTGGCATTAAAATAATTGATTCTAAAAAATGTGCTTATAGAGAAAGAGTTTATGTCATTAACTTCAATTATAAATAATATATTCACTATCATTTTATGAGTGGAAACCTCTGCTATATTTTAAATTGTAATGTTTTACTTTTATAGTTATATTTGGTAGAAGATGAATGACAATCTTGCTATTAAACTAACAAAATTAAGCATTGCAGTGATTCCTGGGACTTGTGTTGCAATATTAGCATCCACCATTTTGGTTATTTCTGAGTTAACTGTACATGAAAGCATGAACTGGATAGCAATTCTCACAATAAATTTAGGAGATAACTTTTAACAAAACAGAGATGAGGTTATTATATAATATGGGTATTTATGCATAAACATAACTTCCTATCTGTGTGTGTGTCTCATGTTGATAGAAAATTATAAATACAGAGTTCAGAGTGTATGCTAGTTGCATATGTACATGTAAGGGAACAGACTGAAAATATTTCCAGTTAAACATGAAAGATCAAATACAACATTTACCACATTCTTTCAATCTCTACATCTGAAAGTAAATATATTAAAATATATACACACAGCCTCAGTGGGTTTGGCTCAGTGGATAGAGCATCAGCCTGTAGACTGAAGGTCCCAGGTTTGTTTCTGGTCAAGGACACATGCCTGGGTTTTGGGCTCAGTCCCTAGTGGGGGGTGTGGCAGAAGCAGCCAATCAATGATTCTCTCTAATCATTGATGTTTCCATCTCTCGCTCCCTGTTCCTTCCTCTCTGAAATCAATAAAAAATATAATAAAAATGTATAAACACACACACACACATTTCAAAAATAAGTTTCTAACAAAAATGTCAACATTAATTAGAATTTGGAATTTTGAAATACTAGTGGTGAATAACTTCTCAGACTTGAGAAAATGAATGCTAATTATTTATAATTATTTTCTCAATGCAAAACCCTAAAAAATATCCAGGAATTAAAAATTCCAGGTATCCCTGATGGCAGGGTACAGATGGTTGTGAAAAGGATTGGTTGAAAGTCAGAGCACTTAACAGGTGCAGACAGAATATGAGAGGTACACTGTGGAGAAGCTGATCCAGAGAAAATTTGAATTTTGAAACTTCAGTCATAGCTGTGAAACCCGTTCTAAATAAAACAAACAAAAAAAAAATAAGGAGAAAACAGTATCCTGAGCAGAGATATCCTCATGGCTAACACTAGACAAATAAATAACACCATGCATTTGAGGAACAGTTCAAACATTAAAGGCCCAGAACAACAACAACAGATTAAAAAAAAATACTTTGAAAAATTTCAAGACAACAAAGAATGAAGAAATACAACAAAATACTATAAGGAATATCCCCTAAGAGGCTCTTTGAAATTAAAACATGGTAGCAAAAAGTTTAAAAATCGATAAATAAAATGGAACATAAATTTGAGAAAAATCTCCTAGGATATACAACAATAAACCAAAGACAGAGAAAGCAGGCATTTTTAAGAAATGTGAGGCTGTAAAAGTTTGCTCCCTTGAATATTTTGGAGTGCAGTATTGTGAGGAGATGTATGTATCTGTTAAGAAAATAGGATGGTGCAACAGTAATAAGTAAAACAGAAATAGCCAAAAGAGAAATAGATTATAAAATCAAGAGAATAGAGAGTTATATAAGAATACAAATATAATTATAATATGGCACAGTTTAACCATCATAAAATGTATATGATAATGATAATGTAACTAGAGGCCCAGTGCACAAAGTCATGCACAGGTGGGGTCCTGCTGGCCTGCCCCAATAGGGTCCCATAAGGAGTGGGGCCAACTAGGGAGAGAGGATGCAGGTAGTGGCCAACAGCCCTGCCACCGATCAAGGTGTTGTGGGCCAAGTGGGGGTCAGGCTGGCCGGAAGGAAGGGCCATAGGAGGGCTCCATGTTGTGTCTGGCCCATCTGCTCAGTCCAGATTGTCCAGACCCCAGCAGCAAGCTAATCTACCAGTTGGAATGTCTGTTCCCTGGTGGTCAGTGCATGTCATAGTAAGTGGTTGAGTGGTCTTAGCATATCATTAGCATATTGTACTTTGATTTGTTGAACAGCCAACTGGTGACAAGACACTTAGCATATTAGGCTTGTATTATATAGGCTGAGTAATGATATAATCTTACATAATAATAGAGAAACATGTAAATTGACTGTACCTCTGCTATGCCCACAGCCAATCAGAATGAATATGCAAATTATCCCAACAAGGAGGTTAATTTGCATACATACCTGGGTCTCAGGAACCTTCTTAGCACCCAGGTCACTCCCAGCCGGCCATCAGAGAAAAGGGGCAATGCCTGCGATCGGAGGGGCAGGTGCCCACTTCCCAAGCCTAAAGCCTGGAGTGGAGGCTTTAGGTTTGGAAAGGGGCCTTGTCTGTGATTGGAGGGGATGGAGGGTTCTCAAGCCTAAAGCCTGGGGCAGAGGCTTTAGGCTTGGGCAGAGGCCAAGCCTGGGATCGGAAGGAAGGGGAAAAATATCAATGGAAACATATCCTCGGGTGAGTTTAAAAAGAAAAAGAAAGAAAAAAATGTCATATCCTATGAAAGATACATGTTTAAAATGCCTAAAGAAAGTTGTCATTTTTTCATGGTGAATGGGCAGGAGTCCGTGTTGATGAAAATACCTTGGCTATTATGGTGACTGGAAGTGGCTACAGCAGCGGGGTGATGGGACTGGCACCTTCCCCTGATTAGCCTGGTCACATCTCGCAATGGGAGACCAGACTGCAGCTTAGATCTGCTCCCAACAGGGAGCGGGGCAAAGCCATCAGTAGGACATCCCCTGAGGACTCCCAGTATGTGAGAGGGGGAAGGCTGGGCTGAGGGACCCCTCCCCAGTGCACAAATTTCATGTATCAGCCCCTTAGTTAAATATAAATGTAATAAGACAATATTGGAAGGATTAGGTAAGGAATATATTTAGGTTGGAAAGTCTGCAAGCTATATAAAAAAACCCATATCCTTTCTGTTCCTATTTGAAGGTGAAAGGTAATATCTAAAACTGCATTAAAAATATAGAAATATGATATGTCATTTATAAATATATGGGAAGATATGTGACAAGAAACAGCTAAAAAGTTTTAATTAACTGCATTTAAAGAATGGTAGTGAGGACTGTGAAACACTGGAGAGTTTATCGCATTTTTATTGAATTTATAGAACTATTTGATTTTAAAGCTGTAAGTATATAAAACTTTGATAAAAATAAAAGTAAAATATCAAAATGATAGTGAAAAGAAATGAACCAAAATGTAACAGTAAATATATATAGGTGGTCAAATTTATATATTTTTTTATACTTCTCTTGATTATAAGAACTTTCCTCAAAGGACCTGATTACTATTATAAGGGAGAAAACTGATTAATTGTGATTAAAAATAGCTTAGAGTTATTATGAACAAATTGTAACATTAAAGATAAATAATTGCAGAAAATAAAAATATTGATACTTGTGACATATTTTATGAAGTTTAACATGCATATAACGTAAAAGGCCTTGCTTTTTATTAGATATTTAAAAGATTATTAGTACAATTTTGAATAAAATTAAACAAGTTGAATAAATGGGTTTGACATTTTATTAAAAGATAAACTATTCCATTAAAATTTTTCTCTGCATTTTTTCAAAATGCTCAATATTACTCTTATTTCATCGATGTGAAGCATTTTCCTCCAATTGAGAATAGCTGTATTTATTACTAATTCAGATGATTTTTTTTCTCTAATCACATAGACTGAAATTATAAATGGAATTTCCCAGGTTTACTTTATTTTTGGTCATGTGTCTAGGAGAAATTATGCACACTCATAATACTAAGCAAAGCATTATGAGAATAAGAAGGAATGTTAAGCAAAAATGGATTGACATGTGAAACATATTGTAAAGGGTATTTTACTGTCATAAAGAAACATCTGCACTCTGTGTTGTTCATACTTGTTACTAGATCACTACTGTCAGGGCATCGTTCTTTCTCAAACACCAGTAAGTACAATCATATGATATCATTAACTAAATTATACCCAAGGTTTCTTAAATAAGCAAAGTAATCCAAGATTAAGTAAGAGAAACTTTTATGGGTTCTTAAATTCAATCAAATTACATACATTGACTATATCATGTCTCTCAATGTCTCTCAATGATTCCTCTTGGAATTATTCTCAAAATACTACATGCCCAATTAAGAATTTTTTTTTAATATACTTTATTGGTTTTTTTACAGAGAGGTAGGAAGAGGGATAGAGAGTTAGAAACATCGATGAGAGAGAGACATTGTTCAGCCGCCTCCTGCACGCTCCCCTCTGGGGATGTGCCCACCACCAAGATACATGCCCTTGACCAGAATCGAACCTGGGACCTTTCAGTCCGTAGGCTGATGCTCTATCCACTGAGCCAAACTGGTTTTGGCTCAATTAAGAATTTCTTGATTCATCAAAAAAAAAGGTTTATTTAAGCTATTTCCAAACAGACTGTCAAATTACAGCAGGAAGATTAGGGAGAGGTGGATAAATAAGAGATCAACCAAAGGACTTGTATGCATGCATATAAGCATAACCAATGAACACAAGACATTGGGGGGGGGTTAAGGAATGCCTGGGGGGACAATGGGAAGATATGTATACATTAATAAAAAATATTAATACATAAATAAATAAATAAATAAATAAATAAATAAATAAATAAATAAATTATAGTGGTAATCTAAATACTATCCAAGTAGTATTCATTAACCCTGATGGTTATAGTCTATTTTATCTTCTATATTTCCATTAAATACATTTTAAATTATCCTGACCCAATAATTCTCCAGGTTCTTATATTTGTTCAGGAAAACAAAACCTCCAAAACAACTATAACCCATAAAATATTCATAGCAAAGTTGTTCATTTGGTACAATTAAAACTAACTTACTAATGTTACATACATATCAAACCTAGTCAGCTCATTTATTTGATCTATGAATACCTACTGGCTCCTTGGATAGGATCTTTTCATTCATGGCATTATATTTATTTTTTTATACACTGTCTATAAAAACAATGACTTCCCTAACATTGAGGAAATCTGGTCTTTACCACTTAGATTTTTGCCATAGTAGTAAAGGCCCTCTTATAACTCTAAATTCATCTAAGTGGACATAAAAAAAAAAAGAAGCTTACTCCCCTTTTCATAACTTTACTGGTAATTCAAATATTTCATTAAATCATTACATTCGATTTAATATTATGAAATTATACTTTTCTTTTAGTTCACTGTGAAAAACACTAAATTATATAGCCCTTACACTTAGGAAATTGATAGACTATAGCTGGAGATAAATGACTATTAAAAATAACTAAGATTGTATATTTTGCAAATATATATTACTTTAAGAATATATTATATTTATAACTTTTTCCTATGAAATTTTTCAAATAAACACAGAAATCAAGTAGTCTGATGAACCCTCAAGGACCCATCTATCAGTTTCAACTAGTATCTACATATGGACAATCTTGCTTTATCTATAAAATGCCTGATTTAACATTCTCAATGCACCAGTGTATTAGGATAAAGCCAATTCAAGACACAATCCTTTTATCAGTAAATTTTCAATTTGCACCTCTAAAAGTAAAATCTTGTTTTAATTAAACTATTTATAAATATTAAATTTCTATGCTTAGAAGAGTAAGAGCTCTAAAGCTATGTTATCTAAGTAGTTTCATTAGATAAGAGAGAGGAAGAGTGATAGAAAGGGTTGGAGGGGGCGGGGTGAGACAGATTTGCAATAGAGAGAGAGAGAGGGAAAGAGAGGGAGAGAAAGAGAGAGAGAGAGAGAGAGAGAGAGAGAGAGAGAGAGAGAGAGAGAGAGAGAGAGAGAGGTTGATTCTGACTTCCATGGTCTTGACTTCTAACTCCTGCTTTTCTGTGTATTTGTTCTGACCTTAACCTTAAATGGAGAAAAAAGGTCTTTCCAGCCTTCACAAACTTTTACAGTTTTTCTCAACCTATATTTTAGTCTCATGAGAGGTAATTTCTTTTAATGTTTCTCCTGGCCTGCTTCTCAGACATCCCTACTCCAGTCCCGCCAGATGAGTAAATTATTCTGTCCTTTGGGTATGATTCTATTGTGTGATTTATTCATAAATTTGTTTAAAAGATTTTGAAGCCCTTCTATATTAGTTATCCTAAGGGAAGAAAAGACTCCTAGACAGGGACTATATTTTATTTGCATTCCATGAGAGACCAAAAAAGTAACTGATATACAAAAGTATTTGATGTATCTTGACTAGGAGAATAAACAATATATACTATTATATATTAATTCCCAAAGGGACAAGTTTAACTTGTTTAATACCTCATTTGGCACATGGGGGACTCAATGAATGTCATATTATAATTCTGAGACTATGAGTCATTTGTGTCAGACCACAGAGAATTATTCACACTTGTCCTTTTTCCTACTTCTCAGTGATTTTAGAACTGTTCTCATCACTGTAACAGAAAGTGTGGACCTACTGTTGAAAATGGAAATCTGCCAGCAGATCTTGAAATGTAAAAACACTTTGGCAGATTTTGTGATAATATGTAACTTGAGACAGGGTACCTTCACTTTTTTTATTTATTTAAAGGAGATGTACTAGAAAATTATAATTGCACATTATTATGGCACTGTTTTAGGACACTGCCTTTACTATCTGCAGAGAATGATTAGAGAATTCACAATGTATATTCTCATTGATAAAATGGATTATGCAAGGAAAACACTAAAGGAAGAAATATATATTTAAAAGGACTATGGCAAAATTTACTTTTAAAAAATTTATCTCTATCATCATACTAGAGGCCTAGTTCACAAAATTTATACACAATCGGGGTCAGGGGGAGGTCCCTCAGCCTGCTCTGTACCCTCTCCAATCTGGGGCCCCTCAGGGGATGTGCTACTGATGGTTTAAGCCTGAGCCTGCAGTCAGACATCCGTCTTGCTATCTGGAACCACTGGCTCCTAACCACACTCACCCTCCCCTGCTGGACTGATTGCCCCTAACCTCTCTGCCTGCCTGCCTGATGGCCCCTAACTGCTCTCCCCTGCAAGCAAGATTGCTACTAAACACTCACCTATGCCAGCTTGATCACCACTAACCACCTCTGCTTCATCCCCCACCACTGTGGTTTTGTCCAGAAGGATGTCCAGAAGATGTCAGGTCTAATGAACATATTACCCTTTTATTAGTATAGATCATTCAAATGTGTTCTTACACGAGAAGATTCTCTCTGTTTCTTCTTTTCCCTTTCTAATACTTGCTTTGTTAGAAGGTATAGCTTTTAGCCAGTATCATACTTTTATGCATTATCATTAATTTTTCTGCTTGCATAAAATGTGCCTGTGTTTGTGAGTAGCATGTGTGTTTGTGTGGAGATGCGTAATCTCCTTTATTTTATTCATTTTTTTTAAAAGCTTACTGACTTCACTGTAGGATTTTCATTACTTTTAAACCATATTAAGAACAAATTTTATGAAAAAAGAAAGAGGAAGGATTATATCTTTGATTTGTTTGTTTTGTTTTTGTAAGTAAAATGTAAAAAAAAAAATATCTGGGGAGATGTCAGTGAAAAGTTATAAGCTTCCACTCTTAAGATGAAGTTCTGGGTATCTACCATACAGCATGATAATTATCTTATCTAATAAAGAGGTAATATGCTAATTGACCCTCATGCCATTGAAAAGATAGTGGTACCCACAGCCTATAAGGAGAGGGCTTCCCCACCCTCAAATATGGCAGAGCCCATAGCTACAAGTTGGTGGTGCCCAGTCCCTCAGCTCTACTGGGTGGCAGGCACATGGGTCTGGCCACTCTGCACGCCTGCCTCTGGAGTCCCCCAGTCCCTTCAGTCCTCCAGCCACCCAGGGCTAGCTCAAACCCAGGCAAGCCTCCAATAGCGGCTACCCAGAGCTGCCCAAGGCTCAGTAATGAGGGCTGGTTTGTGCTGCTAGCAGTTGCAGTAGCAGAGATGTGATGGACTGTCTCCTTCCCTTGATCTCCAGATTGCCTCACACCCCTGAGGGCTCCCAGACTGTGAAAGGGGGCATGCCGGACTGAGGACCCTCCACCTCTAATAGTTAATAATACTTGAAAGTTGATAAAAGAGTAGATCTTAAATGTTTTTACCACAAAAAGAGAAATGGTAATTATGTGATGGCATGCAGGTGTTAGTTAAACTATAATGGTAATTATTTTCTGATACAAAATATATCAAATCAACTTACACAATGTTATATATCAATTATCTATAATAATAAAAGGATAATACACTAATTAGACTGGACATCCTTTTGGACAACCCTCTGAATGAAGGCAGGGATGCCAGGGAAGCCTGGGTCCTGGGAGCCAGGGGGAAGCCAGTGCCAGCAGCCAAGGGAAAGAAGGCCTGCTCTTGCACGAATCCGTGCATTGGGCCTCTAGTATCACAATAATGCTGGAAAAAGTAAAACTTAAAAAACAATGTTGCCAACAAAACCACAGAGTATGTACCACTGAAGAAAGCTACAAAATGCATCCCCTGTGGCAGCTAAATTGAGATAAATTAGAAATGAAACTTTACAATAACATATTCAGAAACAAGAGTATAAATTTAGGTAATGTATCACAAAATAGTCAATTTAAATTAAAACTGGAAATATTTTCTTCCTTCTAAGTTGAAAATAGTTTTTTTTAATAGTTTTGACACATGACAAGTTATTTTATCATATCAAATTCAGTATGGCTGATAGGCACACATTCAAACATTATTATATGAAAATACATATTCATTGGTCAGGTTAAAACTTATATTGTGCATCTTAAAAAAATAAGCACATGAAATATTTTACTTAATATTTATTTTAACTTTATAGTAAGAGGAACTATACAAGCTACCCACTCTATGATATAGAGGGTGGGCAGCTTGATAGAAAACATGATTTTCCATTAATAGGGAATCATTATAATTGCCTTATTGATGAAGAAATTCTGAGTGATATCCAGAAACTCACCAATTTCCTCATCATTATACATATAGGACCAGGATAAACCCCAGGAAAATTTTCTGCTACTTACCTAACTTTGTCCCTTCATTAACTGAACGATTATTTATTGAGGGCTACTCTATGCTGAGTGTTGTGTCTCTCATGAAAAACATAGTTTCTTAGTTCACTGGGAATGAGAATTATGAAAATAAGGGCATTAATCTCAGAGGATAAGGAAAAGGTCTAGTCATTCCTGCCTTGAGAATGCTATCCACTCTGGCCAGGAAGCTCAGTTGGATGGAGTCTCATCCAGTACACCAAAAGGGTTTGGACTCAATTCCTGGTCAGGGCACATAGCTAGGTTTCATCATATGGAAGGCAACTGATCAATGTTTCTCTCTCTCTTTCCTCCCCCCTCTCTATAAAATCAATAAATATAACCTTGGAAGAGAATTAAAAATTATACCTAAAATGCCATAACCATATTTTTATATATTTTACATAATGTCCTGAATAATTTTCCCACCCAACAAATATGGGTAAACTATAGGACAGTATTGGAAATAGAAGAGAAAATTGTATATATGGTAATCATATGGTATTTTCACAATGACAGCATAAAAATAAACTGGTTGGTAAATATATAAAATGTCAAAATTTCTGGGAAAAATCAATTATAAAAAATATATATGAGATCATCAGTAAGCTTGATATAAAATTATAGATATTAGGAGATTATTATACTTTAGCATTTTATTATTTTGATTATGTGTAAACAAAACTCTGTTACTGATGTTTGTTGAAACATTGAATAATGAAATAATATGCTATCTGGAATTTTCTTCAAAGTAATCAAATGATATAGTGTGCATGTGTGAGGGAAGAGATTGAAAAATGAAGCAAAATTGGCTATATGCTGATTCTAGTTAACTAATGGATGGATGCATGGGATTAACTATACTTCTGTTGACTTTTTTTGCAATTTGAAAATTTGTATAATAAAAAGTTTAAGTAATAAATACATTTGTAAGTTAATATGTAGTATTTCAAACTATGCATTTAATATTTTGTGTTTAAAGTCATAATACAGTAGTACCTTGAGATACGAGCTTAATTCGTTCCATAACCTTGAGGCATGGGAAACTATGAGATGCTCTAGTCACAGTAAACTGGTGGGTCCTATGCAGCTGGCCTATCTGCGCGATTACTCCTACCTCAAATGTTGCTCGTATTTCAAAGCAAAAATCGCCTGCTCAATGGCTTGTATCTCAAAAATCTCTTATGTTAGGGCACTTGTATCTCGAGGTACCACTGTATCTTAAATAAAACATTTTTCATTGTAGTTTCACAAGTTTGAGTTGGTTAACACTGAATAAAATAGTAATAAGAAGTTGAAAAGAAAAACTTAAACAAATGAGTTTCTAGATATGGTCTTTTCACATTGATAACATGAAAGTAAATTACCTTTCATATTTGATGTAAAATTTATATCCAAATGATTTTTTTGAAATTTATTTATTTTTAACAATTTAGAATTCAGTATACTGACAATTCAAAAATGTTAATGTATTTTAATGATTCTACGTAATGTAAGAGAGGAAAAAATGAAACAATCTTTAGAAGTTAAGGTTATAAAAATGCAACATATCTGTAAAAATAATAATTTCAATAGTATTATTTTATAATCTGAATTCTCATAAATATACACAGAAATGTTAAGAATACACAAAATATATGGTCATTTTACCTTTAAAGTCACCTGAATTTTTATATACAATCTGAAGTTTGAGTATAAAAATTATTAAATCTCAAGATATATCTATTTATATAAATACATCAAATAGAGGCTATTAATTTGTTTATTTATTTATTTCATAGCCAGTGTAGAACCTTGGCTCCTAGGGGTCTTGGTGAGTCCTGCATCAATCATCAATGAACTGGAAGAGGTAAGATAATGGATTGTTTATACACTATAAATCTACTTTCAGTGAGCTGAAAATGTGGAAGATAATAGCTTGTTTATGATTTGCAAATCTGTTCAGTGAGCTGAAAACTTGTCAGATAATGGGCTGATTATGAATTCTAAATCAATATTCAGTGAGTTGGAACTATGTTAGATAATGGGCTATGTCTAAGTTATAAATCTGTTTTTCGTAAACTGGAAACATGTTAGATAATGGGCTGTTTCTGAGCAGTAAATCTGTTTCAGTGAATTGAAAACATGTTAGACAATGGGTTGCTCCTGAATTGTAAATCTGGTTTTTAGTCAACAGAAAACCTATTTAATAAATGACTCTTCAATGAACATGAAACATGCTAAAATAATAGGTTTGTTTGGACTAGAAGATCCCACTTTACATTTTGAGAAACCTGTCACCTAATAGATTCTTTCTGAGTAGATGTATTTTTAAGCAATTAAGATATATGGCATGATGCTACCCTGTTTATATAAGCCTTGTAACTTTAATCTGTTTTCAGTATGTTACTCACTGGCAAATAATGGTTCTACTTCAATTTGGGTAATGGAGTTAGACGTTACTAAAGGTCTATTTTCAGTGATGTGGAGCTAGTAAATTTTTGAAGTACATTGAGTTTTGTTAATTTTTAACAGTTACCAAGTCCCACTAGTACTCAATAAAATGCTATTATATAAAAATCATATGTTCTGGCTTCAGTACACTTATATTGAAACATACACATATGCCTTATAAGAAATGGGGAATAGTCAAAGAGGCAGAGTGAATATTGCCTTACCATGGGCAGAGATAAAAAAAAAAAAAGAAATTTGAAATCTCAGTGGGAAGACAGCACAGAGAAAAATAAAACAATGAAATGTAATTTAAAAGTAATGTTCATATTCATTATTAAGTACAAAATAAAACACACACACACACACACACACACACACAAAAAAAAAAACTTAAGAGCCTAATGAGAAGATGGTTACTGGGTGAGGAACGGTAAGAAATAAAACTTAAGAGGAAAAAAACTGATTTTTCATAATTGATTTCTAATACCTTTTCAAATTTTAAATAAGTAAAATGTTGTCTAATATTTCATATATATTAATCATTGAGAAAAATGTAGAAAATAATTACACATCCTATTATCAGTAATTATGTAAACTAATGCTTAATTTATCAATGTGATACATACTTTTCAAAAAGTATGTCTTATTAAAAGTCTCTAAAAATCATCCATAAATGTCCCATACTCTTAACTAAAAACAAAGAAAAAGTAAACTCCTACTTTGCAAAGAGATTTGATTTTTTTTCAATATTTAAAGTAATTTCTTCCAGGGTTAGTCTTCATATTTATAAATAATGTAGCTATACTTTACTGTTTTCTTTTAATTTTAGACAATTCCTATTTGGGTACATGCCTACAATTTCTATACTTTCAATATATGAAATGTCAATTATGTTTTTCATTTTAAAGCTACATATTGTATTGTGGTTATATTTCCTTCTTGTATTTTTTTTCCTGTAGTTAAAAATAAACTGTCTTTTCTTATACTTACTTTTTCTTCTATACTTGTCTTTTATTCTTTACCAGAGGCCCAGTGCACAAAATTTGTGCAGGGTAGGGGCCCTCAGCCCAGCTTACACCCTCTCCAATCTAGGGCCCCTCATGGAATGTCCAACTGCTGGTTCATGTACAATCCCTTCATTGTCATATATTGGATTTCATGTATTAAAGTATCAAGTCTATTTTATTTTTCTCCTAATTTCTACCTACCTGTCTTTCAATTTTATGAGCTCTTTTACAACTTTATTTCCAAGTGTTCATTTGAATTTTTAATTACTATTGTATATTTGAATTGCAAATGCTCTTTTTTGTTTGCTTAATTTTTATGATTATTTTTGATGCATACCTTCTTGGAATATTTTATTTACATTTTAAAAGTTTTCTACCATTTTCTGCTTATTCATTTTCTATAACTAATTTTTTTGTCTGTTGCATGGTCTTGGCTTCTCTTTCATGTTTGACACATTCTTCAAATATCTAGTGATATTTGGCTATCTGTTTACATTTAAGTGTGAATTTTTAAAAAGCTGATGAGAAGCTCTGTGTCAAGTATTTTTTCACACAAGGTGCTCAGAACTTTTACACAGGGATCTCTAACAGCAACTGAGATCTAAACTCTAAAAGCAATTACTTTCTCTGGAGAAAATTCAGTTGTGTTCTACCTGAGCCTGTGGTCAACATCAGGTTTAGAGAAATGAGACAGAAAATAGACTCAGAAAATTCAAATATTTTGTTTTCAGCTCTGTTACCCAACTTCTGGAAGATCAGAGGTCTTAAGTCCAGAGATTCTCATAGACTCTTCAGAGTGAATGACCCCATTTTTGTTCCTACCTTTCACCATTGCCATTTTTAATTGGAATTTCCTATAATTTCTTAGAGCTTTCAATTAGATTGGATTTCCATTTGTTATCTCCCAAATTTAGATATTTCTCATTACTGTTTCTCCTTGTCTTTTTGTTTCTGTATATTTTTGCTTTATTCATTTATTTTTTCTCTCTCTATCTCATTTCAGTTGCATTTGAAACAAGTAGATAGCCTGGCTAGTGTGACTCAGTGGTTAAGCTTCAATCTATGAACCAGAAGGTCAGGATTTGATTCCCAAGTTGCAGGCTCAATCCTATATGGGGAATGCAGATCAGTGATTCTCTCTCTCATCATTGATGTTTCTATCTCTCTCTCCCTCTCCTTTCATCTCTGAAATCATTAAAAAATATTTTTAAAGATAAAACGATAGAAAAATTGTGCTATTCTTAATTCTGATTTGTTAATAATGGCATATTTATGTTTTCTCATCATCTGTTGTTTTTTAATCTTCTAAGTCTCTTGCTATGAAACCTATTGTTTTTGTCCCTTCTCATAACATAAATCAAAATTAATTTAGTCAATAATGCAATAAGTCTTATACAGAAAATATTGATATCTTGTAGTAATCATTAATAAATTTTCAATGGTGAATAAATATCAATAATTAAATTACCTTTTCATGTGTCTATCTGAATCACTAGGTATAGAATGGTATTAACAAATATATTAGTATAAAATAAAAAATAGAATAGTCAATCCCTCCACTCTTGTTATAAAGATTGCAATTAGAGCACCGGATGCCAAAAGAATATAGTTAACACTAGAGGCTCAATGCATGAAATTTGTAAGAGCAGGCCTCCCTTCCACTGCCTGCTGGCACCAGCCTCCCTCCAGCACCTGGGACCCAGGCTTCCCTCCTGTTGTTGGCAGGCACCTAGGACCCGGGCATCCCTCGCAGCCCCAACTTCATCCTGAAGGTCATCCAGAAAGACCTCCAGTCTAATTAGCATATTATACTTTTATTATTATAGATTATCAGTGTTTTAAAACTACAGGTATAGAGAGACAAAGGTAGTTTAAAATTATCTTGGGATGAACATAGGGGTGCAAAAATCTTTTGAATTAGTGTTTTAGATTTGTTGGCCTTAGAAGTGGAATCGCTGGGTTGTATAGTAGCTCTAGTTTTAATTTTTGAGGAACTTCCATACTAATTTCCATAGTGGCTGCACCAATTTGCAATCTCACCAACAGAGCAGGAGAGTTCTCTTTTTTCACATCCTCAATCCGCACCAATACTTGTCATTTGTTAATTTATTGATGATAACCATTCTGACACATGTGAGGTGATATCTCATTATGATTTTAATTTTTATTTCTCTGATGATTAGTTATGTTTTCTTTATTTTATCTTTTATTTTTTTTTAATTTTAATTTTTCCCTATTGCCCTCCCCATCCCCCAGTACATGCCCTTACCATCTCTCCTCTGTATCCCGTGGCTATTCCTACAAACATGCATAAAAGTCCTTCGGTTGATCTCCTACAGGCTCGTCCTGCTCAACCTCCCCTGCCTTCCCACTGTAGCATGACAGTCTGTTCATTGCTTCTTTGCCTCTGCACTAATGTTGAGCATCTTTTCATATATCTATTTGCTATCAATATATCCTGTTAGCAAAAATGTCTAATCAGGTTTTGTTCCAATTTTTAAATTGTATTGTGGGGGTTTTGGTACTGAGTTACATGAGTTCTTTATAAATTTAGGATATTAATCCCTCATCAAATGTATTTTTGGCAAATATGTTCTCCCATTCAGTAGGTTGTCTTTTGGTTTTATTGATAGCTTCATTTATTGTATAAAAACTTTCTAATTTGATGGAATCCCATTTGTTTATTTTATGTTTCCCTTTCCTGAGGAAACATATAAAATATATTACTAAAAGCAATGTCAGAGATTTGACTGTGTATGATCTTACAGGTTCATGTATATTTGCAAATATCTCAATAAGAATTTTATTAAAGATACAACAGAATCTATACTGAAAATAAATGCTTTAATACATAAAAAGTTGTCATATCACCTATATCACACACACACACACACACACACACACACACACACACACACATTATATATATATATATATATATATATATATACATATATATATATATATATGTTCATATCATGCTTCCTTTCATACAGCACCAACATATTTATTTGATTTTAACCATTTCAAGTTGTGATAACATAAAAATTATATATATTGTTATATAACATTAAAATATATATAAATACATTCTAAAATTTATTCCCACATCAAATCAAAAGCTTTTGCACAGCTAAGAAAACATCAACAAAACAATAAGAAAGCCCACTGCCAATGTTATCACCAATAAGGGTTTAATCTCCAATATTTACAGGGATTTTATACAATTTAATAGAAGGAGGATAAATAACCCAGTCAAAAAAATGGGCAACAGACCTAAGTAGATACTTTTTAAAAGAAGATATAAGGAAGGCATGGAAATATATGAAAACATGCTCAAAGTCACTAATCATCCAAGAGATACAAATAAAAATGACAATGCGGTACCATCTCATGCCTGTCAGAATGGCAATAATCAACAAATCAACAAAAGACAAGTGCTTGCGAGGATATGGAGGAAAAAAACCCTCATGCACTGCTAGTGGGAATGCAAACTGGTACCACCCCTGTGGAGAACAGTATGGAGTTTCCTCAAGAAACTAAAAATGGAACTCTCAGTGACCTCACAGCTAGGAATATATCCCAAGAAACTAGAAACATTAATCAGAGAAGATATGTGCACCCCTATGTTCACAGTGGCACAATTCACCATAGCTAAGATTTGGAAACAGCCTAAGTGCCCATCAGCAGATGAGTAAATTAAAAACTGTGGTACATCAACATAATGGAATACTACATTGTGGTAAAAAAGAAGGAATTCTTACCATTTGCAACAGCATGGATGGAACTGGAAAGCATTATGTTAAGTGAGATAAGCTAGTAAGAGAAAGATAAACATAACATGATCTTACTTATTTTTGGAATATAATGAACATAAACTGATGAACAAAAACAGATCCAGAGACAGAGAAGCATCAATCAGACCGTCAAACCTCAGAGGGAAGGCAGGGGAGGATGAAGATAAGGGAGAGAGATCATCCAAAGAACTTGTATACATACATATAAGCCTAACCAATGGACACAGACAACAGGGGGGGTGAGGGCATGAGTGTGTCCTCACACTCACACACACACATATGTGCATATTCCCAATTGAAACAATCCACATAACTAACCCATTAGGTCATTATCTGAATTCTCCCTTTTAAAATGTATCTCTTAACATTGTGTTAGAAAGTTGGATTAATTCTACTGACCTGAATAAAACAACACAATATTTTTTTTTATTTCAGTACAATTTAGAATAGAAAAAACAACAAGAAACAAGATCATTAGTAATCAACAAGAGAATTAATAAAATGTGGTACATTCATAATATATAATATTACTTGGCTATTAAATGAATAAATATTAGCTCATTTGACTATATTTATGAGTATTTCTTAAAAGAGAAAATTAGATATTATAAGTAGGGAAGAATAAAATTACCTACAGTTTCTATTTGTATAACTATATAAGCATGGGTATTTATATAACATTTAACTTATGTAAGTTAAGGAAAAATAGTTAAGAATAAATATCTGGTATTAAGAATTTTCTTGGGATAAAAAAATTAGATAAAGATAAATTTTTTAAATGACATAGAAAAAAGTTAATTTAAGGCATTGGCAAAAGTCCTGGAATTTATCTTATCCTCTATTGATATTAATAAAAATATAATTTCAGCAGTGAAAGAATTATATTTTTATTGGAATGGATGTCACTTTATTTTGCACAAATAGAATAGAATAAGATTCCAAAAATTTCACAATATTCCCAATAGTAAACAATATTTGTCTTTGTATTGAGTATTGGTTTTTAAGTAAAATTTCTGAAACATAGCCTTAGTTCAAAAATATTAGTTCTCAGAGGTAATGCCATTCCTGGTGAAAGAATTTTAAAAATGTTTGCACACATAGAAAAAATAATTGCCAAAGACCAATTATTTCATTGGAAAGTACTTTGAAGTAAGAAATATTAATATCAGAAAAGTTAGAGGGAGATAATCCTATATAATAAAAGCCTAATATGCTAAGAGAAGGTCATCTGTTCAACCAATCAAAGCATAATATGCTAAGGCCGCTCAACCGCTCACTATGACATACACTAATCACCAGGGGGCAGATACTCCGACTGGTAGTTTAGCTTGCTGCTGGGGTCCAGCCGATCGGGACCAAGCGAGATGGGCCAGACATGCCCTGGAGCCCTCCCCGGCTGGCCAACCTCATGCGTTCCTCTCCAGCACCAGTCATGCACTGGTGGGGTCCCACAGCCTGGCCTGTGCTCTCTCACAATCCGGGGCCCTTCAGGGGATGCTCCCTGGTGGTAAGGACGCTTCCACAGGGGGAGCATCACTCAGCGAGAAGCTGGGCTCATGGCTGGTAAGCACAAGGCAATGGCAGGAGCCTCTCCAGCCTCCAGGTAAGTACTAAGGATGTCTTACTCATAGTTTAGGCCAACTCCTCGCTGGTAACAAGTCTAAGCCATCAGTTGGATATCCCTTGAGGGCTCCCAGACTGTGAGAGAGCGCAGGCTGTACTGAAGGACAGCCCCGCCCCGCCACACACAAACACACAAGTACATGAATTTCATGCACTGGGTCTCTAATCATAATATAAACATGCACTATTAAGAAAGAGACAAATGGATCCATACTTTCTCCAGTAATATACTATTGCTGATTATTTCTATGCTTAAACTGGAACATATTACAAAATCTTTACATTCTATGTTGTTAAATGCTATGTGATATATTTCCCTGATAAGCCAATATAATGTCACTGTATAGTGACTTTAAATTTTGGTATCGAGAATGCCCTTTCTTTAGTAAGATTAACCTCCCTGATACAGTGAAATGAAACAATATGCTGTTGCTTCATTTAACTATAATTTTCATAGAGCAAAGGCAAATTTCTCTCTAAAATCACTTTTAGATTTAAACAACTGAATCAGGTCTGATGCTTGATAAGAAACAATTCTTACATATTTGCTACAGAGATTAAAGAGCTTGGGAATCTGGATCTGATCAATGATTTGAACTACCATTGCAGTGTAAGAGAATAACAGAAAGTTTGTTTACATGTATTGTTCTAATCTAAGAGAGAAGGTCATGCTGTGACATAATCTGACATCACTGAAATGCAAATGCTCCATTTGAACATTATTTTTATTCATAGAAAGTTGCACTAAGTTGTAAAATATTTCTGTCTCCTTTGACACCTAAAATAGCATGAAAATGTGATAACTGAAGATTCATTCATATTTAATGATTTTAGAAGAAGCTCTATTTTAAAGAAAAATAGTTTTAAAATTCACATTGTAAAATGGATTCAAATTTATACCTGGTCCACCATTTTTCACCAACCTAGACTCTAAAGAAATATGCAAGCAATCACATTTATAATTGTGACAATACTACTATTCCACCAACCAAAAATTCTAATAAATAAATACTTTCATAAACGTCAGTTAATGATTTTCCCCTTTCCCCATGGCATACTTCAATGCCTACTTGTACCATTTTCTTTAATCAGCAGATTTGAAATACCTCTCTACTGCAGAATCTCCTGGGAATTAAATGAAAATATATTTCAATTTAAAGGCCATACATCGCCCTCCGTGTAAAACAACCTTACATGTAGGTTGTATATACATGATGGCAAATTCCCAGCTAAACAAGGAAACTGTAACTTTCAAAGAACAGGATGTTAAAACAAACATTCATAGAAAGTCATTAGAGGTGTTCTCTTTCTTAGAATAATTTAAAAATAGATTTTTTTCTAGGTAACCTACCAGAAATCATGAATTTTCCACTCTCCTGCTTACTGGCAATCTATTTATGGACATAGATTTATTTCCCTAATTCTTGAAGAATATCACTTAATACTCTAGTGGTAAACTAAATTTAGTCCAAAGAATCATTTAATGAAGTAAAAACTTTAAATAGTATCCATTTATTTTATACACACACACACACACACACACACACATAATTGCATTCCAGAATTTAGGGGCATATACGGGGAGTGGGAAAGGAATGGGGGAGGGGGAGTTTCAACTTTTGATGTAAGATCTGCGAAGAAAGAATGCGTTAACCTTTTTTAATATATATAATTGATTTTTTAAAGAGAGGAAGAGAGAGGAATAGAGAACTGGGAACATCAATCAGTTGCCTCCTGCATGCCCCCTACTGGGGATGTGCCTGCTACCAAAGTACATATCCTTGACCGCAATGACCGGAATCAAACCCAGGACCTTTCAGTCAGCAGGCCAATGCTCTATCCACTGAGCCAAACCGGTTTTGGCAGAATGTGTTAACTCTTGACCAATACTAAAATCCTTTATCTTATCTAGTTTAGTTAGAAACCAAAGAAATAGAAAAGCAGAGAAATAGCTCAAGGCTTGATAATGTCACTTGGCATAGGACTAATATTTTATTATGATTTTTGTAATTACTTGAGTAAAAAGATGGCAAGGAAAATATTTATATAATAGTTTCATGCTCAGAAACCTAAAATTCAGTTATGCATCTCGATGTAATCAAGAAACAGTTTACAGGGAATGTTTTAAAAAACAACTGTACAATTTTGGATTTAAGACTAGAACAATTTGAAGATATTTTCTTAAAAAGTTGAATTTTTCTGTCTACAAAATGTGTCCTAAGCATGTTAACAAAAGATTTTGTTTTGAGATGCAGAAGTAAAAAAAAAATACAACAAAACACACACATAAACAAACAAACAAACAAATAAATAAATAAATAAATAAATATAAAACAACAACAACTCTGTGATTTGCCATCAGAGACCAACCCTCTGCCAGCAACAAAGTCTCTGATAAAGCTAGCAATAAGCTCCCTAATGTGCCAAGCCTCCAATTCTTTCCCTGGGTTAAGGCAAAACATTTCTTAAAGCGCCTTGCTCAAGTACATCAGAGAGACAAACATATTATTGTATTTTCAGCAGAAATATGGATTCTAAGGCCAATGGTGTGTTTAAAATGAAGAATTAGATGGGCATAGTGTTCCAGAAAATGAGGAGCCTCTGCATGCTGTGATCCTAGATACCAGCTTCTTCCCATTGGATGGTGAAAGAACACTGCTTACTTTGCATGCTGTTATCACTATGCCTGAGACAGAGCAGCCAAGCAATTAATGTTAATTGAATAAATGCATGAAGAAAATGAAGTATAACGATTATACTTAGTTAAAAAACAGAAATTATATATTTATATATATAATTTCTGTTTTTTAACTAAGTACAATTATATATGTATATACATATATACAACACCTACATATACATGCACATATATACATACATATACATATACATATATATGTGTGTGTATATATATATTTTTGGGTTTAACTATGATTACCTTGGGCATGATACCCTTCTGACAATATGCATTGTGCAACATTAGGCAATGGTGTTGGACAATTTAGGCTTCATCTACCCTGGAGAAAACACATGCATATCTAAAGAGCAACTGACATCTAAGTATGAATAAGCCTTGGCTTGCTAAGGCTTTAAGCTATAATTACTGTTAATATTTACTCTTATCTCATATATCTTACATAGTCTTATTAGACTTATTTTAAAATTCAATTGCTTCTTTATATAATTCCTTTGTTCCATGAACTATAGTATCTTTGTTTGATCTACTGGAAACATTTGAAAACGGTATAACCTATGTTTAAATACCTTTCAGCATCCTTGTGTTCCCTTCTCCATGTAGCACATAAATTTTCCAGTTACACAAACCTTTGTACCCTCTTTGCCACATACAATTCAGTCGTAACTATGTATTTGTTCTACTCTCAGAACTGAAAGTGAGTTTTCCATTCTCAGAGCACATGCTTTGTAGATCCCTTAGGATATTAATTATATTCTGCCTTATTTTATAGTTACTTATGAGTTTGTCTTGTTCTCTTCTATATATAAAATGGCAGTCTTAAAGGTAGTAACTGTGCAGGACTCACTTCTTGGTCTCCTTTATCAAGAAGTCTAGTGCTTTCCAAAGAATATCAACTCACAAGTTTTTAATGACCTCCTAAACAATGTACATGAAAAATGAAGAATAGCCTGGCTGGTGTGGTCCAGTTATTGAGTGTTGACCTATGAAACAAGAGGTCATGGTTTGATTCCTGGCCAGGGCACATGCCAAGATTGCAGGCTCAATCCCCAGTGTAGGGGGTATAGAAGGCATCCTATCAATGATTCCTTCTCATCATTGATGTCTCAATCTCTCTCCGCCCCCTCTCGTCCTCTCTGAAATCAGTAAAAATATAATTTTAAAAACCTGAAGAATAAAATCAGATGTCTTATGGCCTAGAGTATTAGAATAGTTGGATTCAAATACATGTATATATTTATTATATATATTTTTATTTTTCTCATTGGAAATTATACTTTTGAAATCATACTTGAATTTTAAGGCAAAAAATCAAAATAAATTTAGTACTAGAGATTTATTTTAGTTATTTTTTTTCTTTTTTTAATATGACTCACATGGATTATAATTAGATTATATTATGATCCTTACAAAGTCAGTTCATTTTAATATTAAAAAATTATATCTGAACTATTTGATATTCTTTTTTTTCTAATTAGTAATATTTTAATTTTTTCTCCTTGTTTTTTTTTATTAATTTTTTATCCATATCTCCCCATTGCCCCCACTCCCTCCCAGGTGTAATTCAATCCCTCAGTGTCTATGTTCATTGGTTATGCTTATATGCATGCATACAAGTCCTTTGATACTGCTATCACATAGGATAGTGGTCAGCAAACTCATTAGTCAACAAAGCCAATTATCAACAGTAGAATGATTGAAATTTCTTTTGAGAGACAAATTTTTTAAACTTAAACTTCTTCTAACACCGACTTCTTAAAATACACTTGTCTAGGCTGTGATATTTTGTGGAAGAGCCACACTTAATGGGCCAAAGAGCCACATGTGGCTCACGAGCTGCAGTTTGCCAATTACTGACATAGTTAAATTCAAAATGTGTACTACTGATGAGACTGAACATAACTTTAAATATTCAACTAAGTTTCTTGTAAATCTATTTCAGAACTTTTAACATGACTCTTTACTTATATAAGATAAATATCTGGCCACCATATGTTTCGAAACAACACTAACATGACTTCTAAAAACAAGGGGAAATGGAGAATGTCACTAGGGGGTCTGTGAAGCTGATTGGCATTATACAATTAACTAGTGGCCTTGTGCACAAAATTCATGCATGCACATGTGGGAGGTTGTCCCTCAGCCTGTCCTGCACACTCTCCAATCTGAAACCCTTTGGGGGATGTCCTACTGCCCTTTTAGGAATGATCAAATAGCGCCCAACCAGGCACTCAAACATCCTTCTCGCATGTCCACTGGCTCCTAACCACTCACCTGCCTGCCTGCCTGCCTGATCACCCCTAACCACGGTGCCTGCCAGCATGATCACCCCCAACTTCCCCCCATTCCAGTCGGATTGGCCCTAACTGCC
>PVJN01005488.1:0-81959 GCA_004026805.1 Lasiurus borealis | reverse complement strand
ATATTAAAAGCAGCAAGAGAAAAACAGTTCATTACCTACAAGGGAGCACCCATACGACTGTCAGCTGATTTCTCAACAGAAACAATGCAGGCCAGACGGGAGTGGCAAGAAATATTCAACGTGATGAATAGCAAGAACCTACAACCAAGAATAATCTATCCAGCAAAGCTATCATTCAGAATTGAAGGGCAGATAAAGAACTTCACAGATAAGAAAAAGCTAAAAGAGTTCATCAACTCCAAACCAGTATTATATGAAATGCTGAAAGGTACTCTTTAAGAAGAGGAAGAAGAAAAAGGTAAAAGCCAAAAAATTATGAACAACAAATACATATCTATCAACAAGTGAATCTAAAAATTAAGTGAATTAAAATTTGATCAACAGAATAAACTGGTGAATATACTAGAATCAGGAGCACAGAAAGGGAGTGGAATGATAATTCTCAGGGGGAAAGGGGTGAGGGGTGTACAGGGAGAGACTGGACAAAAATCATACCCCTATGCATGAGGTCAAAGGGAGGGAAGTAAGGGCAGAGGGAGGGGTGGGAGCTGGGTGGAGGGGTGCTATGGAGGAGAAAAAAGAGAAGCAAATGTAATAATCTGAATAATACTGATTTAATTAAAAAAACACAAATACATATCTATCAACAAGTGAGTCTAAAATTAAGTGAATTAAAAATTTGATCAATAGAATAAACTGGTGAATATAATAGAATCAGGAGCACAGAAAGGGAGTGGACTGATAATTCTCAGGGGGAAAGGGGTGAGGGGTGTACAGGGAGAGACTGGACAAAAATCATACACCTATAGATGAGGTCAACGGAAGGGAGGTAAGGGTTGAGGGAGAGGTGGGAACTGGGTGGAGGGGAGCTATGGAGGGGAAAAAAGAGAAACATGTAATAATCTGAATAATAAAGATTTAATTTAAAAAAACCGACAGTGTGAGTTGTTTGATTAATGGCTGTAAAACAGATATTAATCACTTGACAAAGCCTTATGAGGACTAAATGCATTAATGTGTATGAAAGTATTTTGTGATAGAGAAGTTTTATATAAACTTAACATATTACCATTGACTTGTCAGTATTTGGTATTTACACAAAGGGAATAAGAGACTTGATGGAAACACATTGAATAACACTAGTGCTCAGTAATCATTCATTGAATGAAAGTGAATTATCTCATTTAATTTTTACAATGAACCTATGAAGTTGACAGTGTCCTCATTTTATAGGTAAAGAAACTGAGGTTTCAAAAGGTACACAAGATCTCAGTATAGGAAGTTTCTGAGGCAGGATTTAAACTCATGTTTGTCTGACTTAAACCATAGTCTTGATCCCTATGCTTTATTGAAATGAGAGGATAGTGGACCCAGCCATTGAGGCACTAAGAATGCTTATTGTATGGCAGGCATTATGGAAGTTGCTCTTTTTCAGGGGTGGACAGGAGCTCAGCATTCCTTACATTTTGAGGTTTAGCAAAGGCAGATAGCACTTGCATGACAGTGACAAATTAATGAGTACACAATGTTATGAGAGCATATGGAGGCTCACCAAGATGAAGTGTTAGTATTTTGAGCATGGGATAATCAAGAAAATCTTGACGGAAGTAAGAATTAAAGGAGGAATTAGCTGGACCAAAAGGATGGTGATAATGATTTAGAAGAGAATAGCATCTTTAAAGATTTAGAAGAAAGAGTGCTTAGTAAGTTATGGCTGCAACATCAAGTGTGAGTCCACTAATATTGAAACAAGTGGTGAAGAGGTAAGTAGTGCATAGGGTTTTCAGAGTCTTGCAAACCTGTTCAGAAATGTGGACCTTATTCACAGGATAAACACATTAAAGGATTTTAAACAGGAAAATAATGTAATCACACCTACAATTTTAGAGGAATTACTGTGATTGTATTATGGCAAATAGATTTGGAGGGGATGATTAAGATTGGAGACAGGGTAAATTTTTAGGAGACTTATAAGAGGAATCTCCATGAGTGATGGTGGTGATTAACAGAGAAGATAGATAAATGAGACTAAACAGAGAAAATAGAATTGGAAGGATTTAGGATTGAAGGTATGTGGGAGTGAAGAAGGAATCTTGTGTCATTTGGGCCATTCATTGTTCTGAGACAAGGAACAAGGAACTGTAGGAAATTTGACAGAAATTTTGTAAGCAACAGTTTGAAGTTACAAAATTAGCAGCACCTGTGATATACCTCCATGAATATTCCGATTGGCAGTTCAAGCTTTCAAGTCCTAAGGGAAATAGGTAGATCTGAATTACATATCTAGAAGTCAGTAGTAGTACACATCAAATTAAAAATGTAGCATTAGAGGGGATTTCTCAAGGAGAGAATTATGATAGGCCAAAGGTGGAACTCTGAGGAGATCACCCTGTAAGAATGCTCCAAGGTAGTGGATTCTACCAAACAGACTGAAGAGCAGCAGCTAAAAAGAGATGGATAGAAGGGAGGATGATATAGAAATGAAAGACTGAAAGTATTTAAAGAGGGAGGGAGTGCCTGGCTAGTGTGGCTAACTGGTTGATCATCGACCTATGAACCAGAAAGTCACGGTTTGATTCTGGTCAGGGCACATTCCTGGGTTTCGGGTTCAGTCCCCCAGTAGGGGCTGTGCGGGAGGCACCTGATAAAAGATTCTCATCGTTGATATTTCATTCCCTTCCTCTCCTTCCCCTCTGAAATCAATACAAAAATATTTAAAAACCTAAGGAGGGAGGGAATAGTCAACACTGGTGAGAAATAACATAAGGACTAAAGAGGTCTATTTTAATTTGCAAAAAAAGATTTTTTGATTTTGGGAAAAACAGTTTCAATAGACCAGTTGATGTTGCAAATAAATTCCAGTAAAATGAGAACAAAATGGGAGGAATTCTGAATAGAATGATTCTTTTTTTAAAATCTTAGAATAATTCTTTTTTTAAAAATATATTTTATTGATTTTTTACAGAGAGGAAGGGAGAGAGATAGAGTTAGAAACATCGATGAGAAACATCGATCAGCTGCCTCTTGCACGGCCCCTATTGGGGATGTGCCTGCAACCAAGGTACATGCCCTTGACCCAGTGGTTCTCAACGTTCCTACTGCCGAGGCCCTTTAATACAGTTCCTCATGTTGTGGTGATCCCTAACCATAAAATTATTGCTACTTCATAACTGTAATTTTGCTACTATTATGAATCATAATGTAAGTATCTGTTTTCCGATGGTCTTAGGCGACCCCTGTGAAAGTGTCGTTCGACCCCTAAAGGGGTCGAGACCCACAGGTTGAGAACCACTGCCTTGACCGGAATTGAACCTGGGACCTTTCAGTCCGCAGACCGACACTCTATCCACTGAGCCAAACTGGTTTTCGGCTTAGAATAATTCTTGATAAGGGCAGAGGTAGCTAGCTGTAAGGGGCTTCTCTTTTTCTGTCTCATTTAAAAAATATTTTTATTGATTACAGAGAGATAGAAACATCAATGATAGAGTTATTGGTTGGTACCTCCTGCACATTCCCACTGAGGAAAGAGCCCACAACCCAGGCATGTGCCCTGGACTATGAATCGAACCTTGACCTCCTTTTGTATGTTGATGCTCAACAACTGAGCTGTGCTGTCTCAATTTTAGATAATAATTGGGACAGACTTGTAAAAAAGGAGGAGCAAGGCAACAGAGGGAGGAAAATTCTTGAGGAAGCTGGAGGGGAAGGATTCTGAGCACAGAACCAAGGTTATAGATTGTTTAGAGGGATCCTTTTCCATCATAATAGGAGGAAAGATCATAGGAATATAGTTGCTATTATATATTTGATTACAAAATAAAAAAGTTAAGGAAGTTTCTAAGTGATTAGGTTTGAGGAGAAAACTGACTTAGAACACACACAAAACTAGGCAGAGGGCTGGACATATCACTGGAGATCTATAAGCCTGGGGAGTGATACTGGGCTTTGGTTTATTTCACCCCCAGAAGTGCTAAGTAGCTCAGGTATAAGACGAATGGAATCAGAACTAGATTAATCTAGGTTGGAATGTTCTCAGAGACTAAGTAGTTCTTGATAACAAAGTTCAGAAACATTTATTTAGAAACAGTGGCTAAATTCATGGGGGATTGAGCCTGCAGCCAAGGTACATACCCTTGACTGGAATTGAACCTGGGACCCTTCAGCCCATGGGCCAATGCTCTATCCACTGAGCCAAACTGGACTGGACACTAGTCTATGCTTCTTGATGGAGGTATAAGGAAGGGTAGGAGGCAGGAAAAGAAGGAGCAAAGGGAAGAGAGAGGTAAGAAAGGAAGTAAAGCTGGAGAAAAATGGAAGGAAAGGAAGGAAGGAAGAAAGGAAGGGAGGGAGGGAAGGAGAGAGGGAGAGAAGAAAGAAAGAATGGAGGAATAGAAATGCTATTTCTTAGAAGTCTCCTCCTGAAGCTGCTTGTGGCAGGATTGTTTTGGCAAGCTGCCATATGCCTTTGTAGATCGCTGAGTCTACCAAAATTCCCAGGGACCTCAAGCTGCTTTTGTGGCCCTAATACAGGGTGCTGGTGTCAAACTGGCTTATGTGCTGACGAGGGGAGTGGGAAAGTGTCAACATCCTTTGTGATCTAGGGCTATTGTAGGAATAGGGTTATTAAGTCATACATTTTTCATAGTTTAACTTTTATGTCTAGATGGGCCAAAGTCTTCAGAAATGGAATCCATTGGAAATGATAGCAAAGACGATCTCGGTGTAAGTACTGAAAGTGGAATTTTTTTCATTATTTAGGGGCTTTCTAATCTCTTGGCTTACTAGAATAGAAATTTGTCTAGCAATCTATTTTTTATATAAAGCTGTTTCATTCATTTTGACAAATATATGGATTTCCTACAAAATGTAGGAAATTTCTGGAATGTACCTGATGGTGAGAAAATATAACTTATAGACTGTAGCGTGTCTGCAAACAAGAGGCTTGAGTTATTGTACTATAGTTAAATAAGAATTTGGATTTTCCCTCTTGGACTTTTATTTAAATGTTTTAAAGTACATTTTTTTGTTGTTGTTACTATGTTTACAGTTTTGGTTTTGGCCATTTTGTCTTATGTTGCAATTATAAACATAAGCATCTTTTTTTTCAGTATGTACTTGATAAAAGAATGTATATTTTTGTACTCTTGGTCTATTCCGTCATGTCTTTAGTAAGAATGTTACTTTGTTGGTTCTACTGAATTAAAATATTTGTGATGGCAAAAATCCATCAAATAGAAAACAGTCTTTTCCTGAAGCTTTTAAAAGACTCTCATGAAGTGCTTTCTGCCTAGGTGCTTCAGGTTTTCTAAGCTTAAGATTTTTAGCAAAACGATTGCAAATTTTGCCCTTATTTTTAGTGACTACCATATGTCAATTTGTTATAGAATTTAAATGTGCCTGATGCATCTCTCTCCACCAAAAGTGAAGCAGCTGGCCCTGGCTTTATTCCTCCAGTCAGAGGCCCATTGTTTCCAATGGATGCAAGGGGCCCGTACCTGAGAAGAGGTCCTCCTTTTCCTCCACCTCCGGGAAGCATGTATGGCGCTTCCCATGATTATTTTCCTCCAGGAGACTTTCCCCGCCCTCCACCTCCTCCATTTGCAAGTATGCTTTTTTTTTTTTAATTAATGTGTGTTTTATAGAGTAAACAACATATATTAAGTCTACTTCCTATTCATGTGGTACTATAGTGGAGGAAAACCTTTCTCACATTCTGTGAGTATATCATTACTTTTCAGTATTGGGAAGACAGCCAACCATCAGTAGACTGTAATGAGTTTCAGCTTGATTCATCTCAATATTGTGGAAGAATTTCTGTATTTTACTTGTCAAGAAAATAATTGGCTTTTTTGCTTCAGTCTTATGTTAAGACTGAAATTATTTGTATCTTTTTTGATAGACACTGGTTACTATGCCAATTAGAAAAATAATTACTGGCTAACATTTTTAAAGTCATTTTTTAGAAGTAGTTCTCATTTAAAACTTAAAATGTGTTTGGATTAATTGTTGAATTTATTGAAATTCTTTCACAGCCTCACATCAGAAAAATGGAATAATTTATTGCTTTTATATCTATACATTGCCATTTAGAACTGTAATTTTCTATAGAATAGGTACATAATTACCAAACACTAGGCAGAAGCCTATTATTTGCCTGGTGTGGTCATTGCTTTCCATCATTCCTTCTATATGCTAAGGTGTGAATTAAAATTAACTTCTTTTGGGGAATTTTAAGACAGTCTCTGATATAGCTGTAAATGTTTTATGATAACATCAAATTGAAACTGGGAATTAGTAGTCTGAATTTTCAGTCTAGTGAAAATTATATTATGGAAACTTTTTAAAAGTAAGTTTGTACAGTTTGAAGTAATTCTTTTATAAAAGTGTTAAGATGTTAGATTTTCATAAGACAAAATTTGGATCTAAAATTTATGATATTCCCTTTAATCATGTCTAGTTGAAGAAAGTATGTTTTTCTAAATGGTGTTAAGATTTATTTGTTAGATCAAGTAATATTTCTGCTGTCAATTTTTTTAATGTAAAGATTGGAAGTTATAAGCTAATGATTTATTAGGGCTTCAGTACAGGTGGTTAAAGTTAAAAATGTCTTTTATTAATCTCTTTGAACAGTGAGAAATGTCTACTCACCGAGAGCTTTTCCTCATTATCTTCCCCCAAGAGCTGGATTTTTTCCCCCACCCCCTTCCTCACATCCAGAAAGTAGAAGTGAGGTCCCATCAGGGTTGAGTCCACTTTCAAATGAGCCTACTACTGAGTGAACATCCAGAATCACAAGAAACTTGACAATATTTTTGGCCTTTCTTCAAAAGCAATTATTTTTCTTTATTTTATTTTTTTAATTAAAACAATTGGGTTGACATAAGATTATATACAGGTTTCAAGTGTACACATCTCTGATATATGATCTGTATCAAAAGTAATTTTGATTTTTCTCATTTTCAGTTTAAGTAACAGCTGTTACTTAAGTGACTATACTTACGCTCAAATTGGAGCTTAATGGAACTACATTCTCAGGATAGTATTTTGTAAATAAAGATGATTTAAATATGAATTTTATGAGTAAATTATTTTCATTTTATTCTACATAGTATAATTATTTTAATTTGGCTAATGAATCCACTATCACATAAACAATAATGGGAGTTTCCTTTATGTAATCTTGCAATTGGAGATGTTTTAAACTCCAAAGACTGTGTCTTTATGCCAAGAATTGCATTTACTATGGTTATGGACAAATGTGAAAGTAACTTATACTTCATTAAATAAATTTTAATTGATTTAAAGACTTGTTTGATATTGATAATAAAGTCAGCTACTTTTTTCATAAATATGGTTACATTAGTTTTTTTTATTTCTCCCATTAGCTTTGAGGCTTACAATTAATGCTTTATTATGGGTCTTTTCCATTCAGTTATCTTACCAAAAGTGTGCCCTATATTTCACAAATAGATGTGAATGACCTGATGCAACAAATTAATATACTTTTAACGGTCAAAATTTATTATATTTTAAAGAAAACCAGGATATTGTCTAATGTTAATTTTCTTTGGTTCCCCTATTTCATTTCTTCATTTGTGAGATATTTACTGTTTTTAGTTAGGAATGTTGAGTTTATTATAGGATAACTATTCTGAGGCAATGTGTCATAATATTGAGCTTTGGACTCAATTATCTTGAGAATGTTTCCCTAACTAAAGTTTGTATTCTGTTAGTCTTCTTGCACATTACTATGATTTTGAAAGGGTAATAAATATTACAATCCTCATATTGAGAGGCTGGTTGTTTCTAGTTGTTTACTTGGGTTTTTTTTTTTTTTTTTTTTTTTTTTTTTTTTTTTTTTTTTTTTTTTTTTTTTTTTTTTTTTTTTTTTTTTTTTTTTTTTTTTGTGTGTGTGTGTGTGTGAGACAAAAGACAGAGATTAAATATTCTTGAGCAAAGTAATGATGCCAGCCAGGTGTTCTTTGGAACAGTGTTCTTGTGAGGTATTTCACTCCCTTTCCATTCTCATCCTGCCTTAGGGAAAAAAAAAGGGTAATAAGAAAAGCTCTGTGTGAAATGCTTGAATAAAATATTAAGTAGAATGAGGACTGTAAAAGCATCATTTAAAAGCCAGATTTCAGGGGGATATAGAAACTACTTTTTAAAATGGTAAAGTGAAAAGAAGAAGAGATACAGAAGAGAAATGATGCAGACCATTGCAGTCAAATGAAATTTTTTTGTTTGCTCTAGGATAGGGAAAACCAGTTTTGGCTTAAGTCAGGAGAGAAGAGAAGGCAAATAAAATATAGTACAGAGAGTGATAATAAACTGAGGAAGCAAAGCATAGAGGAGGCAGAGAGAGCATTGAATGAAAGCATGGTGGAAGACAAGAAGACTTGACATGGGTTGAATAAAGTAAATCGAGACCCCATGCATGAAATTCATGCACTGGGGGCCGGGGAGGGGATGTTGTCCAATCTGAGATGCCTTGAGGTATGTCCGAGAGCAGTCTCAGTAGGAATGGGCCTAAACGAGCAGTCAGACATCCCCTCACAATCCAAAGCTCTGGCCCCCAATTGCTTGCCTGCCTGCCAGTCTAATTACACCCTAACAATTCCCCTGCCAACCTGATTGCCCCTAACTTTCCTCCTCTACAGGCCTGATCACCCCTAACTATGCTCCCCTGCAGCCCTGGTTCCCTGCAACTGCCTCCCCCTACGGTCCCGGTCACCCCCAACTTCCCGCCTCTGCAGGCCTGGTCACATCTAACTGCCCTCCCCTGCAGGCTTGATCATCCCCAACTGCCCTCCCTTGCAGGCCTGGTCCCTCCGAACTGTCTTCGCCTGCTAGCCATCTTATGGCAGCCATCTTGTGTCTACATGGGGGCATCCATCTTTGACCATATGGGGGCAGCCATCTTGTGTGTTGGAGTGATGGTCATTCTGCATACTACTCTTTTATCAGATAGGAGGTAACCAAATGGGAATATATCAAATAGTATTTTAGTATGACTAGCACTTTTGTCCCATTTATTCTGTATCCTCTGTTACATTTCCTGGTTAGTTACTCTATTCACTCTTTTTTACTATTTAATTCGGGTTATTCTAAGATTTTAAAAAATATGCTTATAGCTCTATCTCTGATTTATTAAATTTATCAGTTTGTGTATTAATTCCTTAAGATGAAAAATTGGGACTTACTACACCTTTACTGTCTACATCCCGATTTTTCTTTCCTCTTCATATATTTTTTAATCTGACCAATAAAGATTTATTGGAAAAAATAAATAAAACTGAAAAATTGCAGCCCTAGCAGGTGGCTCAGTGGTTGAAGTGTCAGCCCATGCAGCAAATTGTGATGGGTTCGATTCCCTCATTCCCTCATTCCTAGTAAAGGGCACCTACCTGGGTTGCAGTTATTTTTTAATTAAATCTTTATTATTCAGATTATTACATTTGTTTCTCTTTTTTCTCCTCCATAGCTCCCCTCTACCTGCCTCACACCCCTCCCTCTATCTTTACCTCCATCTCATTGACTTCATCCATAGGTGTATGATTTTTGTCCAGTCTCTCCTTGCACCCATCTTATCCTTTTCCCCTGAGAATTATCAGTCCACTCCCTTTCTGTGCTCCTGATTCTAGTATATTCACCAGTTTATTCTATTGATCAAATTTTTAATTCACTTAATTTTTAGATTCACTTGTTGATAGATATGTATTTGTTGTTCATAATTTTTTGGCTTTTACCTTTTTCTTCTTCCTCTTCTTAAAGAGTACCTTTCAGCATTTCATATAATACTGGTTTGGAGTTGATGAACTCTTAGCTTTTTCTTATCTGTGAAGCTCTTTATCTGCCCTTCAATTCTGAATGATAGCTTTGCTGGATACAGTATTCTTGATTATAAGTTCTTGCTATTCATCACATTGAATATTTTTTGCCACTCCCTTATGGCCTGCATAGTTTCTGTTGAGAAATCAGCTGACAATCGTATGGGTGCTCCCTTGTAGGTAATTAACTGTTTTTCTCTTGCTGCTTTTAATATTCTCTCTTTGTCTTTGCTCTCGGTATTTTAATTATGATGTGTCTTGGTGTGGTCCTCTTTGGATTCCTTTTATTTGGGGTTCTGTGTGCTTCCTGGACTTGTTAGTCTATTTCTTTCACCAGGTGGGGGAAGTTTTCAGTCATTATTTCTTCAAATAGGTTTTCAGTATCTTGCTCTCTCTCTCTTCTTCTGGCACCTCCATAATTCTGATGTTGGTAGGCTTGTAGCTGTCCCAGAGGCTCTTTACATTATCTTCACATTTTTGGATTTGTTTTTCTTCTTGCTTTTCCACTTGAGTGTTTTCTGATTCTTTATATTGCAAATTTTTGACATGATTCTTGCCTTCCTCTAGTCTGCTGTTAGGTCTCTGTGTAATATTTTTTATTTCAGACAGTGTATGTTTAATTTCTAGTTGGTCCTTTTTCATCTCCTCTTGGGTCTTGCTAAATTTATCCATCTTTTCTAGGATATTCTTGATAAACCTTCTAAGAGTGGTTTTGAACTCTATATCCAGTCGTTGTTTTCCTCCATTTCTTTTGTTTGTGATCTCTTCCTTTGTCTCCGCATTTTCACTATGCTAGAAGAACTTCTGTGTTGGATTCAGCTTTATGATACCAGACTTGCAAAACTGCAAAGCCTCTCTGTTGAGCTTGGGATGGGTGAGTTTCAGGGCTTAATGGACCATCTTGTGTTCCAGTAGGCCCCTCCCTCCACGGCCCTTGGGTCTCATGTGTCTCTGGGTAATTGCTAGAGCGGTCCCTATGCACACGCGCAGTGCCTCTAGACAGCTGCCTTTCTGGCTTTCCTGCGCTCTGGGACCATATGAGTTTGGGTTCTCAGGGTCTTGCCCGAAACTGTGGTTTAGTGGAGTTAGAAGTGGCGCAGTTGGGAGGCTCTGTCTCCCGCCCACTCCTGAAAGCCAGGGGCACAATCAGTAGTCGGTCTTCTGTGCGCAGTGCTGTGCGCACCACCAGACTTCTACCCTTTTGCAACTCCCCTAAATTTCCGTGCACCTCTCCCTTTTCACAGTCCAAACTTCCTCTGTATAAGTTTCAGCTGGACCTGGGGTTTAGTGTTGTAGGATAAGGGATTCAATGCAGTTGAGAGTCTCCGTCTCCCTCCCACCAGAGAAAGCCAGCCAGGTACTCTGGCACCTGCTCTCTCCACGCGCGCGTCTCTGTACCTCAGCTTTTTTCAGCTCCTCTGGGTCTCTGTGAGCACCTCTCTTTCCTTCTAGTTGTAGAATTTCCACTCAGCCAGCTTTCCTGTGGTCTTGGATGATGTCTGTTCTGTCTTTTAGTTGTAGTTTTGAAATTGTTGTGCCAGGCAGCAATGTAGGTGTTTATCTATGCCGCTATCTTGGATTCTCTGCTATTCATATTTGATATTTACCCAAAAGAACCTTTTCTGTTGTTACTTTGTAATTTTAATATACAGTGGTACCTTGAGATACGAGTTTAATTCGTTCTGTAACCTTGAGGCGTGGGAAACTATGAGATGCTCGAGTAGCGGTAAACTGATGGGTCGTGTGCAGCCGGCTGATCCGCGCAATTACTCATATCTCAACTGTTGCCTGTATTGCAAAGCAAAAATCGCTCGCTTGACTGTTCGTATTTCAAAAATCTTGTATGTTAGGGCACTTGTATCTCGAGGTACCACTGTATTTGCACCTCAATTAGTACTCCTTCCCTTTATTCTGCCTTTCTTCTTTCCCTACCTTGACCAAAATTCCTAGTTTCTTCTAGCTATGTATTCTCCTAGCTATAAATTTATATCTTTAAGGTTGATAATATATTATGCTTACAGCATAACCCCTTTCTATACTTGGTCTATAGTTGATCTAAAGTTTGAAAATCATTGAATAGCATTTGCATCATAATCGTTATTGTAATGTTATTACCTTTATGTAATCTTGCAATTGGGGATGTTTTAAACTCCAAAGACTGTATCTTTATGCTAAGAACTGTATTTACTATGGTTATAGAAAAATGTGAAAGTACTTAAATATATTTAATCAGACCAAATCACATACTCTTTTTCTTTCCATTTTTTTTATTAAGGTACTACATATCTCCCCTTTGTCCCCACTTGCATACATGCCCTCACCCCCCAATGTCATGTGTCCATTGGTTATGCTTATATGCATTCATAAAAATCCTTCGGTTGATTTCTTGTCTCTCCCACCTCTCCCTAACCTTCCTGCTGTAATTTGACAATCTGTTTGATACGTTTCTGCCTCTGTATCTATCTTTTTGTTTATCATTTTATAATGTTTTTTATTATCCACAAATGAATGAGATCATGTGGTATTTTTTTTTCTTGACTGGCTTATTTCACTTAGCATAATGCTCTCCAGTTCCATCCAGTTTGCTGCAAATGGTAAGAATTCCTTCTTTTTTATGGCAGCATAGTATTTCATTGTGTAGTTGTACCATAATTTTCTGATCCAGTCATCTGCTGATGGGCACCTAGGGTGTTTCCAAATCTTAGCTAATGTAACTTGTGCTGCCATGAACATAGGAGTGCATATATCCTTTCTGATTGGTGTTCCTAGTTTCTTAGGATATATTCCTAAAAGTGGGATTATTAGGTCAAATGGGAGTTCCATTTTTAGTTTTTCAAGGAAACACCATACCGCTCTCCACACTGGCTGCACCAGTCTGCATTCCCACCAACAGTACATGAGGGTTTCTTTTTCTCTGCATCCTCACCAGCACTTGTTGTTTAATGATTTGTTGATGATTGCCCTTCTGACAGGTGTGAGATGGTATTGCATTGCCATTTTGATTTGCATCTCTCAGATAATTAGTGACTTTGAGCATATTTTCATATATCTTTTGGCCTTCCTTCTGTCTTCCTTTGTAAAGATTCTATTTAAGTCCATTTTTTTATTGGATCATTTATCTTCCTTTTATTAAGTTGTATAAGTTGCCTGTAGATGTTGGAGATTAAGCCTTTATCAATGATAACATTTGCAAATATGTCCTCCCATACAGTGGCTATTCTTGTTTTGTTGATGGTTTCTATTGCTGTGCAAAGCTTTTTATTTTGATGTAGTTCCATTTGTTTATTTTGTCTTTAGCTTCCATTGCCTTTGGAGCAGTATTAGTGAAGAAGTTCTTTCAGCATATGTCTGATATTTTTCTGCCTGTGGATTTCTCTAGCATTTTTATGGTTTCCCATTTTATTTATTTATTTATTTATTTATTTATTTAAATATATTTTTTATTGATTTTTTACAGAGAGGAAGGGAGAGAGATAGAAAGTCAGAAACATCAATGAGAGAGAGACATCGATCAGCCGCCTCCTGCACGCCCGACAGTGGAGATATGCCCGCCAGCAAGGTACATGCCCCTAACCGGAATCGAAACTGGGACCTTTCAGTCTGCAGGGCAACGCTCTATCCACTGAGCCAAACCGGTCTCGGCCCCATTTTATGTTTAAGTCCTTTATCCATTTGGAGTTTATTTTTGTGTGTGGTGTAAGTTGCTGGTCTAGTTTCATTTTTTTTTACATGTATCTGTCCAATTTTCCCAGCACCATTTATTAAAGAGACTGTCTTGACTCCATTATATGTTAATGCCTTCTTTGTCAAATATTAATTGGGCATAGTGGTTTGGGTCAATATCTGGGTTCTCTATTCTATTCCATTGGTCTATAAGCCAGTTCTTGTGCCAGTACCAGGCTGTTTTGAGAACACTGGTTTGTAATTCAGTTTGAAATCTGGTATTGAGATCCCTCCTACTTTGTTCTTCTTTCTCAGGATTGCTATGGCTATTTGGGGTCTTTTTATATTCCCGTTGAGTTTTTGGAGGTTTTTTCCTATGTTGGTGAAATATGCTATTGGTATTTTAATGGGGAGTGCATTAAACCTATAGATTGCTTTGGGTAGTATGGACATTTTAACGATGTTGATTCTACCAATCCATGAACACACTTCCATTTGTTTATGTATTCCTCTATCTCTTTTTTCAGTGTCCTGTAGTTTTCTGATTAGAGGTCTTTTACCTTGTTAGTTAAGTTTATTCCTAAGTATCTTAATTTTTTTGGTATGATGGTAAATGGGATTGTTTTCTTAGTCTTTCCTTCAGTTAGCTCATTGTTGGTGTATAGAAATGCCATAGATTTCTTGTCTTTAATTTTGTATCCTGCTACATTGCCAAACTCATTTATTAAATCTAATAAATTTTTGATGGAGTCTTTAGGGTTTTTTGTCCAGTATCATATCACCTGCGGATAAGGACAGTTTTACTTCTTTTTTAATGTGGATGCCTTATTTTTTCTTCCTGTCTAATCACAATGGCTAGTACTCTCAGTACTATGTCAAACAGGAATGGTGAGAGTGGGCATCCCTGTCTTGTTCCTCTTCTTAAGGGAAATGGTTTCAGTTTTTGTCTATTGAGTATGATGTTGGCTGTGGATTGGTCATATGTGGGTTTTTATTATGTTAAGGTATGATCCTTTTATTTGCACCTTGCTGAGAGTTTTTACCAAAAATTGGTGTTGGATTTTGTCAAATTCTTTTTCTGCATCAATTGGTATGACTATGTGGTTTTTATCTCTCGATTTGTTTATGTGATGTGTCACGTTTATTGATTTGTGGATATTGTACCATCCTTGCATCCCTAGGATAAATCCTATTTGGTCAAGGTGTATGATCTTTCTGATGTACTGCTGGAACCTATTTTCTAGAATTTTGTTGAGGGTTTTGGCATCTATGTTCATGAGGGATATTGGTTTGTAATTCTCTTTCATTATGTTGTCTTTATTTGGTTTCAGTATTAGGGTGATGCTGACTTCATAGAATGAGCTTGGAAGTGTTCCTTCCTCTTGAATTTTTTGGAATAGTTTGAGAAGAATAGGTTTTAATTCTTCTTTGAATGTTTGGTCACACTCCCCTGTGAACCCGGACTTTTGTTTGCTGGAAGCTTTTTAATGACTGCTTCATTTTCTTTCATAGTCATTGCCAAATTGAGATTTTTAGATTCTTACTCTTTGAGTTTTGGAAGGTTGTATTTTTTCTAGGAAAATGTCCATTTCCTCCACGTTGTCCATTTTGTTGGAATAGAGTTGTTCATAATATTTTTTTAACAATATTTGTATTTCTTTGGGATCAGTTGTTATTTCTCCTCTTTCATTTCTGATTTTATTTATTTGGGTCCTTTCTCTTTGCTTCTTGATAAGCCTGGCAAGAGGTTCATTAATCTTGTTTATCCTTTCAAAGAACTAACGCTTGATTTTGTTGGTTCTTTGGTCTCTATGTCATTTATCTCCTCTCTGATCTTTATTCCTTCCTTCTACCTACTTTTCTTGTTGCTCTCCTTCTAACTCTTTGAGTTGTAGGGTTAGATAATTTATTACCTTGTTTTTGAAGTCAGCTTGTAGAGCTATGAGCTTCCCTCTCAAGACTGCTTTTGCTGTGTCCCATAGATTTTGAGTTGTGTTTTCATTGTCATTTCTTGCCATGATGTTTTTTATTTTTTCTTTAATTTCCCTGGACACCCAATCATTGTTTAATAGCATACTAGCTCCAAGTGTTTGATTTTTTTGGATTGTTTTTATTGTATTTGATTTCCAGTTTTAAGCCATTGTGATCTGATAAGATGCTTGATATGATTTCTATCTTCTCGACTTTGAAGAGACTGCCTGTGTCCTAATATATGGTCTCTCCTTGAAAATGTTCCATGTGCCCTGGAGAATAATGTATATTCTGTATCTTTGGAGTGGAATTTCTAAAGATGTTAAGTCCATCTGATCTAGTGTGTCATATACGATTGCTGTTTCTTTGCTGAATTTTTGTTTGGTTGATTTATTCAGTGGTGTCAGTGGGGTATTCAAGTCCCCTATTCTGACTGTATTGCTATCAATCTCTCCCTTGATATCTTCCAGAAGTTGTTTTATTTGGGTGTTCCTTTATTGGGTACGTAAATGTTTACTGGAGTGATATCTTCTTGTTGAATTGCTTCCTTTAGTATAATGTCGTGGCCTTCCTTATCTCTTGTTATGGCCTTTACTTTGAGGTCTCTTTTATCAGATATAAGTATCGCAACCCCAGCTTTTTTCTCATTTCCATTCTTCTGAAAAATGTTTTTCCATCCCTTCACTCTCAGTCTCTGTGCATCCTTTGTTCTGAGGTGAGTCTCTTGCAGACAGCAAATATATGCATGTTATTTTTTTACCCATTCAGCTACCCTATGTCTTTTGATTGGTGTATTCAGTCCATTTACATTTAATGTTGTTATTGTTAAGTACATGTTTTTGTGATATTTTTCCTTAATGTTTGTGTTTTTTCTTGCCTGTCTCTTTCTTCTTTTTACAGCAGTCCCGTTAGCATTTCTTGCATTGCTAGTTTGGTAGTGATAAACTCTCTTAGCCTTTTTTGGTCTATGAAGCTTCTGATTCCACCTTCAATTTTGAATGATAGCCTTGCTGGGTATAGTATTCTTGGGTTCAAACCTTGCTTTGCATCACTTTGTAAATTTCATTCTATTCCCTTCTGGCCTGGAATATTTCTGTTGAGAAATTTGTTAATATTCTAATAGGAGAAACCTTGTAGATCACTTTCTGTTTCTATCTGGCAGCCTTAAAGATTCTTATTTTGTCATTGGTGTTTGACAATTTAATTATGATGTATCATGGTGTCAGTCTTTTAGGGTCCATCTTGTTTGTGACTCTGGTTATGTGCTTCTTGGACTTTAATGTTTTTTGTTTTTGTTTTTGCCAATATCAGGGAAGTTTCCTATCATTATTTCTTTTTCTTAATTTAATAAATCTTTATTGTTCAGATTATTATAATTGTTCCTCTTTTTCCCCCACATAGCTCCCCTCCATCGGTTCCCATCCCACCCTCTGCCCTTACCTATCCCCCATTGTCCTCATCCATAGGTGTATGATTTTTGTCCAGTCTCTTTCCATACCCCCTTATTTCTCTCCCCTGAGAATTGTCAGTCCACTCCCTTTCTATGTCCCTGATTCTATGATATTCATTAGCTTATTCTGTTCATTAGATTTTTAATTCATTTGATTTTTAGATTCACTTGTTGATATATATGTATGTGTTGTTCATACTTTTTATCTTTCCTTCTTCTCCTTCTCCTCCTCCTCCTCCTCCTCCTCCTCCTCCTCCTCCTCCTCCTCCTCTTTCAGCATTTCATATAATACTGATTTGGTGTTGATGAACTCCTTTAGCTTTTTCTTGTCTGTAAAGCTCTTTATTTGCCCTTCAATTCTGAATGATAGCTTTGCTTGGTAGAATAAATTTGGTTGTAGATTCTTGCTATTCACCACGTTGAATATTTCTTGCCACTCGCATCTGGCCTGCATAGTTTCTGATGAGAAATCAGCTGACAATAGTATGGATGCTCCCATGTGGGAATTAACTGTTTTTCTCTTGCTGCTTTTAATATTCTCTCTTTGTCTTTTCTTCTTGGTATTTTATTTATGATGTGTCTTGGTGTGGTTCTCTTTGGATTCCTTTTGTTTGAGTTTCTGTGTGCTTCCTGGACTTGTAAGTCTATTTCTTTCACCAGGTGGGGAAGTTTTCAGTCATTATTTCTTCAAATAGGTTTTCAATATCTTGCTCTCTCTCTTCTTCTGGCACCCCCATAATTCTGGTGTTGTTATGCTTGAAGTTGTCCCAGAGGCTCCTTATACTATCTTCACATTTTTATATTTTTTCTTCTTTTCGTTTTTTCAGTGGAGTGTTTCCTGCTGTTTTGTATTTCATATCTTTGACTTGATTCTTGGGGTCCTCTAGTCTGCTCTTAGGTCTCTGTATCATATTATTATTATTTCATTCAGTGTATGTTTAATTTCTCGTTGGTCCTTTTTCATCTCTAGTTGTTTCTTTTTCATTTTCTCTTGCATCTTGCTAAATTTATCCATCTTTTCTAGGAAATTCTTGAAAAACCTTATAACTATGGTTTTGAACTCTATATCCAGTCATTTATTTTCACCCATTTCTTTTATTTTTGATCTGTTCTTTTGTCTCCACCTTTTTGCTGTTTTCCTGAGTTGGTAGAATAGCTTTGTGTGCTAAGTGTCCTATATGGCCCAGTAGCTCCTCCTCCCTAGTTACCTGAGGTAGGCTGTCTTGGTGCACCCCTTTGTGGACTGTGTGTACAGCCTTCTTGTAGTTAAGTCTTGATTGTTGTTGATATCACTGGGGGGAATTGACCTCCAAGACAATTGGTTGTGAGGATCAGCTGTGTCTTCGCCAGGAGAACTTCTGTGCTGGAGTCAGCCTTATGATACAAGACTAGCAAAATTGTAAGAGCCTCTGTATTCAGCTTAGATGTGGCAGAGTCTCATTCCTGAGCAGACAGCCTTTGCTTCCCATCAGCCCTGCCCTATGTGGCCCCTGAGTTTCAGTGTCCCTTGTTAATTACTGCAGCTCTGTCTGCCCATAGGCCTCCAGACCTCTGCCTTTCCAGCTCCTCTGAGTTTCCGTGCGCTCTGGGGACCTTTATGAGTCTGGGTCTCCATGGTCTCACTTGAAGCTGGTGTTCAATGCAGTCTGAAGTGGATTTCAACGCATTTGGGAGGTTCTGTCTCCCTCCTGGTAGAGAAAGCCAGCAGGAGAACCCAAGATGGCGGCATAGGTAAACACCTACACTGCTGCCTCGCACAATTTCAAAACTACAACTAAAAGACAGAACAGACATTATTCAGAACCACAGGAAAGCTGGCTGAGTGGAAATTCTACAACTAGAAGGAAAGAGAGGGGCTCACAGAGACCCAGAGGAGTTGCAAAAAGCTGAGGTATGGAGATGCGCGCATGGAGAGAGCAGGTGCTGGAGAATCTGTCTGGCTTTCTCTGGTGGGAGACGGAGACTCTCAACAGCATTGAATGCCTTATCCTGTGACACTAAACTCCAGATCCAGCCGAAACTCATACAGAAGGAATTTGGACTGTGAAAAGGTAGAAGTGCACGGAAATTTAGGGGAGTCGCAAAAGATCAGAAGTCTGGTGGTGCGCACGGCACTGTGCACAGAGGACCTACTGCTGATTGTGCCGCTGGCTTTCACAAGTGAGTGGGAGACAGACCCTCCCAGCTGTGTCACTTCTAACTCCACTAAACCCTGGTTTTGGGTGAAACCCTGGGGACCCAGATTCATATGGTCCCAGAGTGCAGGGGAGCCAGAATGGCAGCAGTCTAGAGGCACTGTGAGAGAAAGCGCGAGCAGGCACAGGGATGGCTCCAGCGATTATCCAGTCACGTGAGACTTAAGGGCCATGGAGGGCAGGGCAGACTGTAAGGCAAGGTGGTCCCTTAAGCCCTGAAACTTCACCCATCCCAAGCTCAACAGAGAGGCTTCTGCAGTTTTGCAAGTCTAATATCATAAATCTGAATCCAACACAGAAGTTTTCCCGGCATAGTGAAAATGCCGAGACAAGGGAAGGAATCACAAACAAAAGAAATGGAGGAAAACAAACGACTGGATATAGAGTTCAAAACCACGCTTATAAGGTTTTTCAAGAATATCCTAGAAAAGTTGGATGAAGTTAGCTAGACCCAAGAGTAGATGAAAAAGAACCATCTAGAGATGTAAAAGGTCCAACTGGAGATGGAAAAGGACCAACGAGAAATTAAACATACACTGACTGGAAAAGAAAATATTCAGAGACCTAACAGCAGACTAGAGGAAGGCAAGAATCAAGTAAAAATTTTGAAATATAAAAAATCAGAAAACACTAAACTGGAAAATCAAGAAGAAAAAGAGTCCAAAAATGTGAAGATAATGTAAGGAGCCTCTGGGACAGCTTCAAGCATACCAACATCAGAATTGTGGGGGTGCCAGAAGAGGAAAGAGAGCAAGATACTGGAAATCTAAAGAAATAATGACTGAAAACTTCACACATCTAGTAAAAGAAATAGACTTACAAAATCCAGGAATCACACAGTACCCCATATAAAAGGAATCCAAAGAGGACCACACCAAGACACATCATAATTAAAATACCAAGAGCAAAAGACAAAAAGAGAATATTAAAAGCAGCAAGAGAAAAACAGTTCATTACCTAAAAGGGAGCACCCATACGACTGTCAGCTGATTTCTCAACAGAAATGATGCAGGCCAGGTGGGAGTGGCAAGAAATTTTCAATGTGATGAATAGCAAGAACCTATAACCAAGAATAATCTATCCAGCAAAGCTATCATTCAGAATTGAAGGGCAGATAAAGAGCTTCACAGATAAGAAAAAGATAAAGGAGTTCATCAACTGTAAACCAGTATTATATGAAATGTTGAAAGGTACTCTTTAAGAAGAGGAAGAAGTAAAAGGTAAAAGATAAAAAATTATGAACAACAAATACATATCTATCAGCAAGTGAATCTAAAAATTAAGTGAATTAAAAATTTTGATCAACAGAATAAACTGGTGAATATAGAATCAGGAGCACAGAAAGGGAGTGGACTGGTAATTCTCAGGGGAAAAGGGGTGAGGGGTTGTACAGGAAGAGACTGGACAAAAAACATATACCTATGGATGAGGTCAATGGGAAGAAGGGAAAGGTAGAGGGAAGGGTGGGAGCCGGGTGGAGGGGAGCTTTGGAGGGGAAAAAAAGAGAAACAAATGTAATCTGAATAATGAAGATTTATTTAAAAAAGAAAAAGAGAAAAGAACGCCAGTGACACCATCAGTAGTCAGTTCTCTGTGTGTGTTCTGGCGCACATCTCCAGACCTCTATCTTTGTGTGGCTCCCCTAAGTTTCCGTTCACTCCTCCCTTTTCCTGACATTCCAGACTCTCTCTATGAGTTTTGCCTGGAACTGAGGTTCAGTGTAATCATATCTGGGGTTCAGTGCAGTCAGGAGTTTCAGCCTCCCTCCTGCTAGAGGAAACCAGCCTGACACTCCGCCCCCTGTCCCCTCCAGCGTGTGTCTCTGTACCTCAGTTTTTTGCAGTTCCTCTGAGTCTCTGTGAGCCCCTCTCTTTCCTTCTAGTTGTAGAATTCCCATTCAGCCAGCTCTCTGGTGGTTCTGGTGATGTCCGTTCTGCCTTTTAGGTATAGATTTGAAATTGTCTGAGGCAGCAGTTTAGATTTTCATCTATGCCATCATCTTGGTTTCTCCCATTATTTCTTCAAACAGCTTTTCTGTTCCTTGCTTCTCTTCCTCTCCTCCTGGCATCCCTATTATGCGAATATTGTCTCATTCTGTGTTCTCCCAAAGGTCCCTTAGGCTCTCTTGCTTTTAAAGTCTTCTTTCCAGTTGCCACTGTGTTTGTGTGTTTTTTCCTAACTTGTCTTCTAATTTGCTTATGCAGTCCTCAGCCTTTTCTAGTCTGCTATGTAGGCCTGCCATTGTGTTCTTTATTGCAGCTATGTCGTTCTTCATCTTCTCTTGGTTTCTTTTCATGTTGGCAACATTCTCATTCATTTCTTTATAGTTCTCATTGAGTTGTGTGTATTTGTCATCCATCCCATTTTAACATCCTTATAATCATTACTCTGAATTCTTTCTCTGATATGCTGAAAATTTCATTTAACTCCCTTTCTGGTGATTCCTGTTTTTCTTTCTTTTGGAGATTGCTTTTATGTCTTTCCATGTCTTCCTGTAATGTTCTAATTGTAGATCCAATTGCTTTTCTACCCAGGTTCTTTTGGGGATGGTGCTATTGGTACAATCTCTTAGTTCTCCTGGGCTTGGTAATCTAGTGCAGTTCCCTACTTGAGCTATTTGGGCCCCGTTTATGTAAGCCTGCGAGCTTGAGAGGCACAACTGCAGTGTATAGAATTCAGCAGTTGTGGAGGGGAGTGTCCCAATTTTTGCTGTCTTGCACCCTTAATTAAAATCATATATATCCAGCAGGGGCCCACAGTGGCACCCAGGAATCATCTGTTGGGGTGATGGGTCTCAGGAGGCCTGCACTCTGGAAAGGCGTGACTGCAGTGTCTAGAGTTCTTTTAATTGTGGGGTGGGCAGACTCAGCTTTTGCTGTTGCACCTGTGGTGGGTAGGCGCTCATTCCCAGTACAGTTCACAGGGGCACCCATAATGCTTTTGCCTGCAAGGCACACTGAAGAACTCTGAAGCACCTTGACAGTGTAGCTGCGTAATTGAGCTGCCTGTGGGCTGGTATCCAGGATGAGTGAAGTCAGAATTTCTACTGCCGGCGGGGAGTGCACCCCTGTTTATCAGAAATCACATGCAGGGAGAGCTCACAGTGGCTCCCATGAGCACCTTATGAGTAGATGGGGTAAGGGCGCCTCCCTGTTGGAAATTCGCATATGTGGAGGTTCCTTTGCCGGTGCAGAGCTCTGACGCACTTTGAGGGGACCTGGCCCTGAGATTGAGCAGCTGGGGTGAATTTATGCTGTTATTCAGGAAGAAGGAATTCAGATTTTCTACTGTGCGGCAGTGTGTCTTTGTCTGTGCAAAATCAAACTCAGCAGAATGTTACAGCTGCTCCCCCAGCATGCTGAAGATTGATGGGCTCAGGGGGCCTGCCTGTTGGAAATGCATATCTGTGGACATAGTTTTGCCTGTGCAGAGCTCTGATGTACTCTGAGGGGCCCTGACACTGAAGGTGCACAGCTGAGGTATTCCTGGGTAGTTATTCAGGATGAGGAAATTCAGGATTTCTATTGCAGGGCCATGTGCCTTTGTCTGATGAAAATCACACCTGTGGGGGCTCCCAGTGGCTCCCAGGTGCTGCCTATATAGAGTTGTGCCCTAGATGTCTTTGCACACACTGGAAATGCACAAATATTTTTTCGGAGTTCTGCTGCTGGGGAGGGGGAGGTTGCACTTAATACTGCTGAGTGGTGCAACTTTGGAGGTGGAGGTGGAGGTCCCAGGGTCTATGGGTCTGCGGGTGGGGCAGCAGTATTTTGGCTGTTTGCGGGGATGTTCTAAGGCCTATCTGGTTGGTGGTGCTGATGAGTTCTTTAAAAAGGCCATCTTCCCCTTCAAGATGGTGTGTACTCCAGGCTGATGTCCCTCAGTCTGGGGAGTGCCCACAGAGGCGGTAGTCTTAAGAGAGCCTAGTCTGCCAGCTTCTGCTCTTCCTACAGGGATTTAACTGTCCCTTACTCACTATACACACACCACACATATCCACACATTCCCTTTCATACCTTCATTCACTCACTTCCTCTCCTTCATCTCCATCCTGCCAGCCACCATCTTTTGAAAATCACAAATACAAAATTCTTAAAATTGACATAGAAACACTGGGGCTCCACCAGAACATTCAGAAGGTATGACGCTGGAGGGACATTCAGGGCACCTGGTGCAGAGCCTGAGCCAACGAGACTTCATTTTTAAAAAGGTGTGTAATTTTCCCTTTTGTGAGTATGGTTTACTTGACCATCCTTTCTTTGCTGAACATTTAAGCTGTTTTCTTTTTTAAAGAATCTCTATATATCTGTATCTATATCTATCCATCCATCTATAAGCTTAATATGCAAATAGTCGCCTCAGGAGTTTGGCTGGGAGCAGGAGTTTGATCACTCACTATGACATGTCATGATGACTAGGGGGTGGTGCAGAATGAAGGCAGGCCTGGCTGGCAGTCAGAAGGCTCTAATCAGCCCTGATTGCTGGCCAGGCCTATGGACCTACCTGTACACGAATTTTGTGTGCCAGGCCTCTAGTTATATATGGTAGTATAATATCTCTGCATGTATTTTTCTCCCATTGGGCTTGAGATGATTTTTTAGGGATATATACCTAAAATATATTTTGGGGCCAGAATTTGGAACAGAGGAGAGAGGGTTGTTAAGAGGAAAGGAGATCCAATTTTTGGGAACCAGCTGAACAATCCAGACAATTTGCAGACATGCTTAGAGGCTATGAAATTGTTTTGTGAGTATGGTTGGTAAGATTTAGTCTGCCTGTGTAGGTGTTGTTCATTTTTCACCATGAGTCTATTTAGAAAAGCATCTGGCCTTATAGTCTTTGCAAACTAAGCCTTCTTTTTCTTTCAGAGTAGCAGCTAATTTTGACAGAATTTGATATGAGTGGTACAAAAGAGATGGTGGGTTTTTTGGTGGTATGTGAGAGCTTTCTGATAATTGTACATAAAGAGTAATTAAGTTTATTATAGTGTATTAGGTTTCTTGCTTGCAAGACAGAAATACAGCTCAAAACAGTTTGAGAAAAATATGTGTAATACCGGTTTGTGCAATTAAGGCTTTCAGGGTTTCACAGTTATATTCAGGTAGATGCCCATAGCATGAATTCTAGGCACTGTGGGCCATGAGGCAGCTGTGGGAACAAGGGTGGGTCTGGGCCCATCCTTCATGCCCCCACCTGGCTCCTCCTGCTGTGGCCCCTGGTCCCCTATCTGATGGCAGCCCCGCATCTGCCGCTGCCACTCCCACACATCTGACAGCACAGAGTGATTGGGGCCAGTGCCAGCAGCAGGTGTGAGGTGCAGCTGCTGCCCATCTCATCCCTCAGGAGCAGGGGGAGGTGGAGAAGCCTGAGGGATAATTGGGGCTGGCAGCCACTGCTCGAAGCTGCTGACGGCATCGAGCTATCATGGCTGGTGTCAGCAGCAGGTGTAAGTGCCCAGCTGGACGTGGGGGCAAAGAATTTTCAGTAACCACCGGAGGCTCGCCCTGATGACAGCGCCTGGTGCCCCGCCTTGGTCTGGCATCCCTGCTCACTTCTTCCACCATGTTGCCATGGCTGGTGTTTGCTATGTTTCATATGTGCCCTCTGGTGGTCAGCACACATCATAGTAACTGGTTGTTCAGTTCTGCCATTCAGTCTATTTGCATATTAGGGTTTTATAGAGAGAAACTAGAGGCCTGGTGCATGAAATTCGTGCATGGGAGGAGGGTCCCTCAGTCCGGCCTGCACTCTCTCCAATCTGGGACCCCTCGGGGGATCTCTGACAACTGGGATTGCTGGCTCCTAACCACTCAACTGCCTGTCTGCCTGATTCTCCAAACTTCTCCCCTGCCTGCCTGATTGCCCCTAACTGCCTTTGCCTGCCAGCCTGATCATCCTTAACCGCTGCCCCACCTCCTCCCCTGCCGGCTTGGTTGCTCCTAATGGCCTCTGCCTCAGCTCCCATCATCGTGGCTTTGTCTGGAAGGATGTCTGGTCTAATTAGTATATTAACCTTTTATTAGTATAGGTAGTTTAAATTATATCATCAAAATATGGCTTTTCTCTTGTTTGCTCTGATTCTCTCTGTTAGTTACATTCCTGAATATATTACTTCTCCATGTAGTTGTAGCATTTCCAGACTTACATGGTTATTTAATGATTACAATCTCAGGAGCAAAAAGAGCCATTATTTCGAAAAGTCCAGAAAAATTCCTGGGGGTGGCTCTTACTCTTCCAGTTTGAGATAAAATTCCATTTCCAAACTAGTACCCTGTGGGACTGTTGTCTTCTTCAATTTCTTTCATTGATTTCTTATAACTTTCAGTTACAGATCTTAAACCTCCTTGGTTGAGTTTATTTCTACATATTTTATTCTAATTTGATTTTATTGTAAAGGGATTGTTTTTCTTAAATTTCTTTTTGGATAGATTGTTGTTAGTGTTTAGAAATACAATAGATTTTTGTACCTGCAACTTTGCTGAATTCACTGATTGTGTTCAGTGCAGTCTTTAGGGTTTACTACAGTCATGCACTACATAACATTTGGGTCATTGCTAGACTGCATATATGATGGTGGTCTCAAGGTTATCATAGAGTTTAAAAATTTCAATCACCTAGTAATGTCATAGCCATCTTAACACCATATTGATGCATTATTTATGTGTTTGTAGTAATGCTGGTATAAATAAACCAACTGCACTGCCAGTTGTATAAAATAATCATCTAGGTTTGTGTAACTACATTCTACAGTTTTTGAACACTGCTGAAATTATTTAACAATGCAGTTTTCAGAATGTATCAACTTAGGATGGGGTTTATCAGGACATAACCCTCTTGTACGTCAAGAAGCATCTGTAAAGCTTCATGTCATTTGCAAACACAGTGTTCTTCCTCTCTGTGATTTGAATGCCTTTTCTCCCCTTCTCTCTCTCCCACCCCCCTCTCACTCTCCTTTGGCCTAGTTGCTATGACCAGGACTTCCAGTACTATATAGAATAGAAGTGGTAAGAATTGACACTCTATTCATGTTCCTGATCCTAAATGAAAAGCTTTCAGCTTTTCAATATTCAATATGATGTTAGCTGTGGACTTGTCTTCTATGGCCTTGATTGCATTGAGGTACATTCCCTCTCCAAGTTTTTGATATTACTATATTAAAGCATAATTATATTGACTCTACTTTGTTTACACATGCTCCAAATAGTGCTTTAAAATTATTATTGTCATTTTTTTAAATTAAAACTTTATTATTCAGATTATTCAATTTGTTTCTCTTTTTTCCCCTCCATAGCACCCCTCCACCCACCTCATCCATAGGTGTATGATTTTTGTCCAATTGACCTCATCCATAGGTGTATGATTTTTGTCCAATCTCTCCATGTATACCCTTACCCCTTTCCCACAGAGAATAATCAGTCCACTCCCTTTCTATGATCCTGATTCTATTATATTCACCAGTTTATTCTGTTGATCAAATTTTTAGTTCACTTAATTTTTAGATTCACTTGCTGATAGATATGTATTTGTTGTTCATAATTTTTTGTCTTTTACCTTTTTTCTTCTTCTTCTTCTAAAATAGTATCTTTCAGCATTTCATAAAATACTGTTTTGGAGTTGATGAACTCCTTTATCTTTTTCTTATCTGTGAAGCTCTTTATCTGCCCTTCAATTCTGAATGATAGTTTTGCTGGATAGAGTATTCTTGGTTATAGGTTCTTGCTATTCATCACGTTGAATATTTCTTGCCACTCCCACCTGGCCTGCATCGTTTCTGTTGAGAAATCAGCTGACAGTTGTATGGGTGCTCCCTTGTAGGTAATTAACTGTTTTTCTCTTGCTGCTTTTAATATTCTCTCTTTGTCTTTTGCTCTCGGTATTTTAATTATGATGTGTCTTGGTGTGGTCCTCTCTGGATTCCTTTTATATGGGGTTCTGTGTGATTCCTGGACTTATAAGTCTATTTCTTTTACCAGATGTGGGAAGTTTTCAGTCATTATTTCTTTAAATAGGTTTTCAGTATCTTGCTCTCTCTCTTCTGGCGCCCCCACAGTTCTGATGTTGGTACACTTGAAGCTGTCCCAGAGGCTCCTTACATTATCTTCACATTTTTGGATTCTTTTCTCTTCTTGCTTTTCCAGTTGAGTGTTTTCTGATTCTTTATATTTCAAATTTTTGACTTGATTCTTGCCTTCCTCTAGTCTGCTGTTAGGACTGTATAATATTTTTTATTTCAGACAGTGTATTTTTAATTTCTACTTAGTCCTTTTTCATCTATAATTGGACCTTTTCCATCTCTAGTTGGATCTTTTGCATCTCTAGTTGGTCCTTTTTCATCTCCTCTTGGCTTTCGCTAACTTTATCCAACTTTTCTAGGATATTCTTGAAAAACCTTATAAGCGTGGTTTTGAACTCTATATCCAGTCGTTTGTTTTCCTCCATTTCTTTTGTTTGTGATCCTTTCCCTTGTCTCGACATTTTTACTATGCCAGGAGAACATCTGTGTTGGATTCAGCCTTATGATACCAGACTTGCAAAACTGCAGAAGCCTCTCTGTTGAGCTTGGGATGGGTGGGATCTCAGGGCTTAAGGGACCACTTTGCCTTCCAGTTGGACCAGCCCGCTATGGCCCCTGAGTCTCACGTGACTGGGTAATCGTTGGAGCGGTCCTTGTGCGCCCGCAGTGCCTCTAGACCGCTGCCTTTCCGGCTTCCCTGTGCTCCAGGACCACACAAGTCTAGGTCCCCAGGGTTTTACCCGAAACAGGTGCTTAGTGGAGTCAGAAGTGGCACAGTTGGGAGGGTCTGTCTCCCGCCCTCTCAAAAAAGCCAGTGGCACAATCAGCAATCTGTCCTCTGCACAGTGCCGTACGTGCCACCAGACCTCTGATCTTTTGCGACTCCCCTAAATTTCCGTGCACCTCTCCCTTTTTACAGTCCAAATCTCCCTGTATGTGTTTCGGCTGGATCTGGGGTTTAGTGTCATAGGATAAGGGGTTCAATGCCTTTGAGAGTCTCCGTTTCCCTCCTGCCAGAGAAAACCAGCCAGGTACTTCGGCACCCGCTCTCTCCACATGCGCGTCTCTGTACTTCAGCTTTTTGCAGCTCTCCTGGGTCTCTGTGAGCCCCTCCCTTTCCTTCTAGCTGTAGAACTTCCACTCAGCCAGCTTTCCTGTGGTTCTGGATGATGTCCGTTCTGTCTTTTAGTTGTAGTTTTGAAATTGTTGTGCAAGGCAGCAGTGTAGGTATTTACCTATTCCACCATCTTGGATTCTCCTTATTGCCATTTCTTGGTTGGAACTTATCATTTTGAATTATTTCAACCAAAGCTAATTCATTTCCTGTGAACTTGTATGTTCAAATCCTTTTTAATTGTCTTTGAAATTAGTAAATATTTGTTAATTTTTTATTTTATAAATTTAAGAGGTAATATGCAAATTGACCATCACGCCAATACACAAGATGGCCACCTCCATGTGGTCAAAAAAGCTGCTCCCATGTGGACACAAGATGGCCACCACAAGATGACCAGCAGGGGAGGGCAGTCGGGAGCAATCAGGTCTGCAGGGGAGGGCAGTTGGGAGGGAGCAGACCTGCAGGGGAGGGTAGTTGTGGGGAACCAGGCTGCCAGGGAAGGGCAGTTAGGGGGACCAGGCCTGCAGAGTAGGGCAGTTGGGGCTGACCAGGTCAGCAGAGGAGGGTGGTTAGGGGCAATAGCACCGACAGGGGAGCAGTTAGTCATCAATCAGGCTGGAAGGGGAGTGGTTAGGGGGTGATCAGGCTGGCAGGCAAAAACAGGGGCAATCATGTAGGCAGGCAGGCAAGCGGTTGGGAACCAGCAGTCCTGGATTGTGAGAGAGATGTGCCAGATTGGAGAGGGTACAGGCTGGGCTGAGGGACACTCTCCTGCCCCTGTACATGAATTTCGTGCACAGGGCCTCTAGTTTTGAGATAGTTTGCTTTTAGAGTGTTTTATTTTTATCCTTAAATCTATGTAAAGAAAGCTTAAAGTCTCACCTATTTGATACTTTAATAAAATTATACTTATTCAATAAAATATAATAGGAAGTATTATCAAAGTATTCCCTATGATCAAAAGAGAATTTCCTTAAATTGTTGAAATGAGATAGGTAACTACCTAAGTTTGAACTATTTGGATCTGTTCATTTGATGGCCTTTTAGATAACAATATGCCTAAATAATCTATTGATTTTATTAATTCAGTGGAAAACACGATCAACTCTGTCTATTAATAATGGGTTAACAAAATTGTATTGTGGTTAACTAGCCTTTTAAATTTTAAAATATATATTATATTGATTTTTTCACAGAGAGGAAGGATGAGGGATAGAGAATTAGAAACATTGATGAGAGAGAAACATCAATTGCCTCCTGAAAACCCCCCACTGGGGATGGGTCCGCAACCAAGGTACATGCCCTTGACTGGAATCGAATTTGGGACCCTTGAGTCCACAGACCGATATTCTATCCACTAAGCCAAACTGGTTAGGGCTAGCTTTTTAATTTATCTTTTCAATTTGTTGGTTACATGAACATAGATAAAAATAATATTTATAAAGGACCAAAAATATGTATATTTCAATCCCTTGAAAATCTCTAACAATATATTATCCTAGATAGAGTTTTTAACTTCCAGAAATAATTACAGAGACAAAGAGGTAACTATTCTAATTTTACAGTTATCTTGCCCATCTCTTGTCTGTAGGTAGATTAACCATATATTAATTGTATAACTTTGTTTATTAAAAATTAGAATAAAGTTATATACATACGTTAGGTCATGTAGTACATTTACATTTTCAACATTGCCACATACACTTATGTGTTCCACATAGATTCATATACCTACACAATCATTCTGTTGCTTTGTGATTCAATAAAATTGGTTACACACACACACACACACACACAGAAATATATATCAAAGGCAGTTAATGCAATTCAAGAAATACAATAAGAATACTGGTACATGGAGAGTATGAGACTTTAATATTTAATATCTATACATTTGAAAAACTAAGGTGAGAAACCAGTATTATTTGCCTACTACTAGTATAATCCTATGTAATAAAAGAGTAATATGCAAATTGACCATACCTCTGGTACACCCACCAGCCATGCCGAACAGCCAATCAGAGCCAGTATGCAAATTAACCTAACCAAGATGGCTGTGGCCATAGAGCAGGAGGGAGGCTTGGGTTGCCCCTGTTGATGGAGGAAGCCAAGCTTTCCGCACACTCTGGCAGGCTCTTAAGGCAACAAAGTTTCAATGGCTATGCTAGCAGAAGGCTTGGCTCTGCTCCAGGCTACAAAGTTTCAATTGTAGAAGGTAAATAAATCCCAGATACCAGTGCCTTCACTTGGGTTGCTGGGGGATGTGGCTGACCTGCAAACCACCACAGGCCCCTTGCCCAGGCCATCCCACACCCCAAGGGAACACCCACCCTGACCCAGGACACCCTCCAGTGCAAACCAGCTGGCCCCCACCTGTTTACCAGGTCTCTATCCTATCTAATAAAAGAGTAGTATGCAGATTGACCATCACTCCAGCACACAAGACAACCACTCCCATGTGGTCAAAAGATCCTGCCCCCAGGTGGACACAAGATGCCTACTACATGAAGGCCAGCAGGGGAGGGCATTTGGGAGGAACCAGGCCTGCAAGGGAAGGCAGATGGGGATGAGCAAGCCTGAAAGAGAGGGCAGTAAGGGTGAGCAGGCTGGGGCAAAGGAGGGAAGTTGGGAGTAATCAGGCCTGCAAGGAAGGGCAGTTGAGCAGGACCCAGGCCTGCAGGGGAGGGCAGTTAGGGGTTACCAGGTTCACAGGGGTGCAGTTAGGCATCAATCAGGCTTGCAGGGGAGGGGTTAGGAGGTGATCAGGCTGGCAGGCAGAAGCAGTTAGGGGCAATCTGGAAGGCAGGTAGGTGAGCAGTTGGGAGCCAGAAGTCCTGGATTGTGAGAGGGATGTCCGACTGCCGGTTTAGGCCAGATCCTACCTGGATCAGCCCTAAACAGGCAGTTGGACTTCCCTCAAGGGATCCCAGTTTGGAGAGGGAGCAGGCTGGACTGAAGGATACCTCCATTCTCCCCTTCCTTCCCCCTTCCTCCCCATGCACGAATTTCGTTTATCAGGCCTCTAGTTGTATTAGAGTAGCAGGATAGATGTCATAAATATAGGGGTCTTATTTTACCTATTTTCTCAGAAAATTTCATGTAACTGAATATTTCTTGATTAAAATTCTTTTAACAACCAACCCTTCTTTTAACCACCTTGTGTGAAAATATTTCTAAAATGTATTAAATGTTCTGTCAATGTATTATGTATTCTGAAGATAATGTATTTTACTACTGATATGAAGTTATTACCAATATTTATCATTTCTAGATACAGGGTGTCCCTAAATACACACACACACACACACACACACACATACACATGTGCACATGTGTGTGTGTGTGTATGTGTGTGTGTGTGTGTGTGTGTGTATTTTTTTGAGTTATTATAAAGCCAATGTTTATTAACATACAGTTCATTTTCAAAATTTGAAAGAATCTACAGGAATAAATTTTTTTTTATCAAGGCCTGTTTTTTTAAAAATATATTTTATTGATTTTCCTCAGAGAGAAAGGGAGAGGAAGGGAGAGCTAGAAACATCGATAAGAAAGAAACATCAGCTGCCTCCTGCATACCCCGCACTGGGGATGTGCCCGCAACCAAGGTACATATCCTTGACCAGAATTGAACCTGGGACCCTTGAGTCCGCAGGCCAATGTCTCTATTCAATGAGCCAAACCGGCCAAGGCTCAATGCTTGTTTTCAAACTGATGACTATCTGGTCCAGGCACTGCTGATAATACAAAGCAATGGAATTGAAAATATCTAGAATTATTTTGGTATCTGTGCTCCCTCAATTTGTTATTGTTGCCGGTTTTGTACTGTAAACTTTATTTTTTTAAATTACATCTTTATTGTTCAGATTATTACATTTGTTTTTCTTTGTTTCCACTCCACCCAGCTCCCACCCCTCCCTCTACCCTTACCTCCCCCCGCATTGACCTCATCCATAGGTGTATGATTTTTGTCCAGTGTCTCCCCCTAGACCCCCCTCACTCCACTCCCTTTCTATGCCCCTGATTCTATTCTATTTACCAGTTTATTCTGTTCATCAGATTTTTAATTCAGATTTTTTACAGAGAGGAAGGGAGAGAGATAGAAAGTCAGAAACATCGATGAGAGAGAGACATTGATCTGCCGCCTTCTGCACGCCCCACAGTGGAGATGTGCCCGCCAGCAAGGTACATGCCCCCAACCGGAATTGAACCTGGGACTTTTCAGTCCGCAAGCTGACGCTCTGTCCACTGAGCCAAACCAGTCTCGGCTTTTTTCTCTTCTTAAAGAGTACCTTTCAGCATTTCATATAATACTGGTTTGGAGTTGATGAACTCCTTTATCTTTTTCTTATCTGTGAAGCTCTTTATCTGCCCTTCAATTCTGAATGATAGCTTTGCTGGATAGAGTATTCTTTGTTTTAGGTTCTTGCTATTCATCACATTGAATATTTCTTGCCACTCCCGTCTGGCCTGCATGGTTTCTGATGAGAAATGAGCAGACAATCATATGGGTGCTCCCTTGTAGGTAATTAACTGTTTTTCTCTTGCTGCTTTCAAGATTCTCTCTTTGTCTTTTGCTCTTGGTATTTTAATTATGTCTTGGTGTGGTCATCTTTGGATTCCTTTTATATGGGGTTCTGTGTGCTTCCTGGACTTGTAAGTATATTTCTTTCACCAGTTGGGGGAAGTTTTCAGTCATTATTTCTTTAAGTAGGTTTTCAGTATCTTGCTCTCTCACTTCTTCTGGCACCCCCACAATTCTGATGTTGGTATGCTTGAAGCTGTCCCAGAGGCTTCTTGCATTATCTTCATATTTTTGGATTCTTTTTCTTGCTTTTCCAGTTGAGTGTTTTCTGATTCTTTATATTCCAAATTTTTGACTTGATTCTTGCCTTCTTCTAGTCTGCTGTTAGGTGTCTGTATAATATTTTTTATTTCAGTCAATGTATGTTTAATTTCTAGTTGGTTCTTTTTCATCTCCTCTTGGGTCTCGCTCAATTTATCCATCTTTTCTAGGATATTCTTTTTTTTTTAATATATTTTTATTGATTTTTCACAGAGAGGAAGGGAAAGGGATAGAAAGCCAGCAACATCGATGCGAGAGAGACATCAATCAGCCGCCTCATGCATGCCCCCTACTGGGGATGTGACCGCAACCAATGTACATGCCCTTGACCGGAATTGAACCTGGGACTTTTTAGTCCCCAGGCCAACGCTCTATCCACTGAGCCAAGCAGGTCTCGGCATCTAGGATATTCTTGAGAAACCTTATAAGTGTGGTTTTGAACCCTATATCCAGTTGTTTGTTTTCCTCCATTTCTTTTGTTTGTTATCTCTTCCTTTGTCTCCTCATTTTCACTATGCCTGGAGAACTTCTGTGTTGGATTTAGCCTTATGATTCAAGACTTGCAAAACTGCAAAAGCCTCTCTGATGAGCTTGGGAGGGGTGGAGTCTCTGGGCTTATAAGGGACTGCCTTGCCTTCCAGTTAGCCCCGCCCTACATAGCCCCTGGGTCTTACGTGACTCTGGGCAATCGCTGGAGCGGTCCCTGTGTACGCGCACGCTTTTTCAGTGCCTCTAGACTGCTGCCTTTCCGGCTCCCCTGTGCTCTGGAACTGTATGAGTCTGGGTCCCCTGTGTCTCACCTGAAACTGGGGTTTAGTGGAGTAAGAAGTGGCACAGTCTGTAGGCTCTGTCTCTCGCCCACAAGCCAGTGCCACAATCAGCAGTCCGTCCTCTGCACACAGCAGAGTGTGTGCCTGCAGACTTCTGCCATTTCTCGGCTCCCCTAAATTTCCATGCACTTTTCCCTTTTCACAGCTTAAAATCCCCCCATATGAGTTTCTACCAGACTTGGGATTCAATGCCATAGGATAAGGGGTTCAGTGCAGTTGGAAGTCTCCCATCTCTCTCCCTCCAGATGAAGTCAGCCAGGCACTCCAGCACCCACTCTCTCCCCCACACACGTTTCTGTACCTCAGCTTTTTGCAGCTCCTCTGGGTCTCTATGAGCCTCTCTTTCCTTCTAGTTGTAGAACTTCCACTCAGCCAGCTTTCCTGTGGTTCTGGATGATGTCCGTTCTATCTTTTAGTTGTAGTTTTGAAATTGTTGTGCGTGGCAGCAGTTTAGGTGCTCACCTATGCTGCCATCTTGGATTCTCCTGGACTGTAGACTTTATATTTTATGTATCCCCATAAGAAATGTCTAGTGGCACTTTAGGATAAGTTTTCTTTGTTCAAATCTTAGTCTCCCTTCAGCCATTATTTCAAATCAGTTAAAATTGAAATGGAGCAAAAATTAAGTGAATTATCAGCTATTAAAGTGTGTGTATATATTTTTAGGCCACCCTATATATCAGTTTTGTTATAGGAGTGGTTTAAATCTGTCTCAAGTTCCAACGCAAATGGCTTAAGATTAGTTATGTTCTCTTTTCAAGTTTATAAACTTCTGTGCCTTTCATAGTCACTCCTACTCTCTACATCTGATCTGTAGATTGAGAAATCAGACAAACAAGCTTATTAGAATGATGCTGAAAGTAAGAAGAGAAGTGAGTTAAAAGGAAGTGGAAGTAACTCTTCTGTATGTCATACCTTTAAGTATTAGTCCCGGGAATAATCTGGCCCCACAAGTCTTTTTTATTTTATTTTATTTTTCAGTTACAGTTTACATTCAATATTATTTTGTATTAGTTTCAGGTGTACACCACAGTGGTTAGACAGCATTCCTTCTAATATTTCCAGTACTCACCTGACACCATATATAGTTATACCAGTATTATTGACTATATTCCCTATGCTGTACTTTAGATCCCTGTGACTATTCTGTAAATATCAATTTGTAGGTTTTAAAAAATATATTTTTATTGACTTTAGAGAGGGATAGAAGAGAGAGAGAGAGACAGAGAGAGAGAGAGAGAGAGAGAGAGAGAGAGAGAGAGAGAGAGAGACAGAGAGAGAGAGAGACAGAGAGAGAGAGAGAAACATCAATGATGATAGAGAATCATTGCTTGGCTGTCTCCTGCACGCCCTCTATGGGGAATTGAGCTCACAATCTGGCATATGCCCTTGACTGGAATCAAATTTAGGACACTTCAGTCCACAGGCTGATGCTCCAATCACTGAACCAAACCAGCTAGGGCTCAATTTATAGTTTTTAACCCCTTCACTTTTTCCATTCATCCCTCCAAACTTCCATCTGGCAACCATCAGTCTGTTCTCTGTGTCTATAGTCTGTTTCTATTTTATCTTGTTCTTTAAATTCCACATATAAGTGAAATTATATGGTAATTATCTTTCTCTAACTGGTTTATTTTACTTAGCATGATACCATTTTTATTCTTTTGTCAGATACTAGTAGACCAGATAGGTGTGGGTTTATTTCTGGGCTCTCTATTCTGTTCAGGTGATCTATGTGTCTGTTTTTATGACAGTATCATGCTGTTTTTATTACTATAGCCTTATGGTATAGTTTGATATCAGATAGCATAACACTTCCAACTTTGTTCTTCTTTATCAAGATTGCTGTGGCTATCTAGGGTCTTTTGTGTCCCACAAGTTTTTTATATGTACTTTTGGATCCTTGGCTACACTAAAAATACTGGTATGTGTGCTTATTTTATATGTTTATATATATCCTATCTAATAAAGAGGGAATATGCTAATTGAGCCTCATGCTGTTACAAAGATGGTGGCACCCACAGCCAATAAGGAGGGAATATGCTAATTGACTGACATGCCCTCAAAATGGCAGTGCCCACAGCCACAAGATGAAGGCACCCAGTCCCCTTAGCTTGGCCTTGCTGCACACATGCCTCCAGAGTCCCCCAGTCTCCTCAGCACCCCAGCCACTGAGGGCTGGTCCAAGGTGCATGTAACCAGGGCTAACCAAGGCTTGCGCTGCAGGCAGTGGCAGCAGCAGAGGTGTGATGGGGCATAGCCTTCCCCTGATCGCCAGGTCACTTCCCACCTCTGAGGGCTCCCGTACTGTGAGCAGAGGCAGGCCAGGGTGAGGGACACCCCTCCTGCAGTGCATGAATTTTCATGCACTGGGCCTCTAGTTCTATATAACAAAGATGTAATATGCAAATGCTTGTTACTCCCTGAGGTGTAATGACTGACCATGTAATGACCGGGTCACGGGTCAGCAGGAGGGTGGGATACTGAGCTACAAGTAGGTGGTGGAGAGCTACAGGAGGGGGCAGGGCAGGAAGCTATGAGGGGTTGCAGGGGGCAGAAGGAGCTATAGGAGGGCAGGCCAGTGGGTGGAGAGCTATTGGAGGGTGGCAGTGAGCTATTGGTGAGCTACTGGCACACGGATTCGTGCCCAGAACTACGTGTGTGTGTGTGTGTGTGTGTGTGTGTGTATCCTATCTAATAAAATAGTAAAATGCAAATCAACCATTACTCCACTACACCCAAAAGCCATACCCACCAGGAGAGAGTATGCAAATTAACCCAACCAAGATGGCTGTGGCCACGGAGAAAGCAGGAGGCTTGGATTTCTCTGGCAATGGAGGAAGCCAAACTTTTCGCACACCCTGGCCAGCCCAGGCTTCCACTCAAGGCTACAAAGTTTCAATTATAGAAGATAAATAAATCCAAGATACCAGGGCCTCCACTTGGGTCGCCGAGGGGTGTGGCCTGCCTGCAAACCACCACAGGCCCCTTTCCCAGGCTGCCCCATGCCCAAAGGGAACCCTCACCCTAATCCAAGACACCCTTCAGGGCAAACCAGCTGGTCCCCACCTGTGTACCAGGCCTCTATTCTATCTAATAAAAGAATAATATGAAAATTGACCATCACTCCAACACACAAGATGACTGCCCCCATGTGGACACAAGATGGCCAGCAGGGGAGGGCAGTTGGAAGGGACCTGGCCTGCAAGGGAAGGAAGTTGGGGGGGATCAAGCTTGCAGGGGAGGGAAGTTAGGGGTGACCAGGTTGGCAGAGGAGGGAAGTTGGGGGTGACTGGACCTGCAGGGAAGGACAGTTGAGTGGTGGGGCCCAAGACTGCAGGGTAGAGCAGGTGGGGAGGACCAGGCCAGCTGGGGAGAACAATTAGGGGTGACAAGGCTTGCAGGAGAAGGCAGTTAAGGGTGACCAGGCCTGCAGGGACAGGCAGTTAGGGGCAAACAGGTTGGCAGGGGAGTGGTTAGGGGGTGATCAGGCTGGCAGACAGAAGTGGTTAGGGACAATCAGGAAGGTGGGAAGGAAAGCAGTTGGGAGCCAGAAGTCCTGGATTGTGAGAGGGATGTCTGACTATCCTACCGGGATTGGGCCTAAATGGGCAGTCAGACATCCCTTGAGGCATCCTAGATTAGAGATGGTGCAGGCTGGGCTGAGGGACACCCCCTTTACCCCCATACACAAATTTTGTGCACTGGGCCTCTAGTATATATATGTATATATATATATATATATATATATATATATATATATATATATATATATATAAAAGCCTAAACAACTCTTAAGACCAGTCGACTGAATGACCATGACGATGCCCTGACCACCAGGGGACAGATGCTCAACATAGGAACTCCTTTAATTAGTGCACCTTTAAAGTCAGCACAATGTTAAGTTTTCTCAGTAAAAGGCATGCAGGGCACGATAGGAGTTCCCCACAGCCAACCTCCCATGGCCAGACAACCTCCTGTGATAACTCCCCCTAGCCCTCCACCAGCTGGCTCCGAAAGAGACTGAAGGAGATAGCCCCTGATCAGCCCCGAATTCATGCACTGGACCTCTAGTATTGAAATAATACTCTACTGACACTAGTGCTTTAAATTGAAATATATATAGAGTCAATGGCAAAGATCTATTAAAAAATCATTTAGGCCTGGCCAGTGTAGCTCAGTGGTTGAGTGCTGATCTGTGAACCAGGTAGTCATGGTTTGATTCCTGGTCAGGACACATTCCTGATCGAACATGGATTGTGGATTCGATCCCCAGTAGGAATTGTGCAGGAGGCAGCCGATCAATGATTCTCTCTCATCATTGATATTTCTATTTCTCTCTCCTTCACCTTTCCTCTCTCTGAAATAATTTTTAAAAAATATTTAGGCCGTGGGCAGTTGTCTCACTTGGTTAGAGTGTCATCCTGATATGCCATGGTCATGGATTCAATCCCTGGTCAGGTCATACACAAGAATCAACCAATGAATGAATGAATAAATAAACAACAATCCATGTTTCCTTTTCTCTCTAAAATCAATCAATAAAAAATTACTTAGAACTTCCCTACATACAATGAATCTAGTCTTTAAACCAGTAGATCTTTGAGCCTCCTTCAGTTTACTATGCTGCACTCCTTTGTGAGTGAGTAGAAGGCAATATTCTATTCTCCTTCATTGCTCACATTTTAGACTCACCCACAATCATTAACAAGTCAGTCCATAAACATGCATTTATTGGTAACTTGTATCATATTGATTTTAAATTATAAATATTTTTAAAATATAAAAAAGAATCAACTAATATAATTAATTTCCTTTTACTTATAACCTAGAACAAATTTAAGGTTTGCCTTTTTTTTTCCCCAAGAAAAAATAAAACATTGTCCTCATGCCCATACTTCTTGCTCCTCATGCCTTAGAGCAAGCATGTCAAACTCGTGGGCAGTGGCATGTCGCCTGTGAGAATGACATGCTTGTCCTAGAGGTAAACACTCGTGTTGAGTTTTGTTTTCCCAATTAAATGTTTATGTATAGTATATGTAAGTTTAGTTTGCCTTTTTAAAATGTACATCACTAGCATCATTATGTGTATAGCCCTTAGAAGTTGGCTTTTTTCACTCAACCTTGTTTGAGATTCATCCATTTTAATAAATCTAGGTCTAGTTAGTTATTTTTGACTGCAGTATAGTATTCCACTGCATGGATAGGTGACAATAAATTCATTCTATTATTAAGGGACATTAGGCTGCTGCTGCTTTTTCATTATAACAAGGAAATAAGCATTTTAGTATTTGTTTCTTTTGTCACATAAGCAGTATCTCTAGAGCTTCAGTTTTGAAATTTGGGGTACATGCTCTGTGAGTATGCAAAGAATTTCCATCAGTATCAGATATGCTTTTCGGGAACTTCACAGACTTTCACCTTCCATATATATTTTCCACAGATGTTCTGCCTCAGTATGAACTTAAGAAGGTAAGGGTCTCCCTTTTTCTATATTAATTTTGCAGTTACCCTATTCCCATGTTATAAAAGGAGCACATACTTTTTGCCCACTTCTGATTGTACTATAATGCATCATATCAAGGTGTCCTAACTTCAGGAGCCCCCAAGAGACAATTTGAAATATTGGTGTCAGTGCCAAGAAAGTTTATCAACCAAATAACCAAAATTAATTTTTGATAGGTTTGACTTTTTATTTGGTCTTATAAGCTCAGGAGTTCAAAGAATGAATGCCATCATTATAACAAAATTCTCTTCTCATCTATTTATATGTGAAAAAGATTTTTTAAAAATAAAATATATATTTTATTGATTTTTCACAGAGAGGGAAAGTTAGAAACATCGATGAGAGAGAGACATTAATCAGCCACCTTCTGCATGCTCCCCACTGGGGATGTGCCCGAAACCAATGTATGTGCCCTTGACCAGAATCGAACCTGGGACCCTTCAGTCCGCAGGCTGACGCTCTATCCATTGAACCAAACTGGTCCTGGTGAAAACGTTTTTTTTTTTTTTTAATTAAATCTTTATTATTCAGATTATTACATTTGTCTCTCTTTTTTCCCCTCCATAGCTTCCCTCCACCCCGTTCCCACCCCTCCCTCTACCCTTACCTTTCCCTCCAATTGATGAGTCCATAGGTGTATGATTTTTGTCCAGTTACTCCCTGTACCCCTCTCCCCCATTTCCCCCAAAGAATTATCAGTCCACTCCCTTTCTGTGCTCCTGATTCTAGTATATTCACCAGTTTATTCTGTTGATCAAATTTTTAATTCACTTAATTTTTAGATTCACTTGTTGATAGATATGTATTTGTTGTTCATATTTTTTATCTTTTACCTTCTTCTTCTTCTAATAGAGTACCTTTCAACATTTCATATAATACTGGTTTGGAGTTGATGAACTCCTTTATCCTTTACTTATCTGTGAAGCTCTTTATCAGCCCTTCAATTCTGAATGATAGCTTTGCTGGATAGAGTATTTTTGGTTGTAGGTTCTTCCTATTCATCACATTGAATATTTTTTGCCACTCCCATCTGGCCTGCATCATTTCTGTTGAGAAATCAGCTGACAGTCGTATGGGTGCTCCCTTGTAGGTAATGAACTGTTTTTCTCTTTCTGCTTTTAATATTCTCTCTTTTGCTCTTGGTATTTTAATGATGATGTGTCTTGGTGTAGTCCTCTTTGGATTCCTTTTATATGGGGTTCTGTGTGCTTCCTGGACTTGTAAGTCAATTTCTTTTACCAGATGTGGGAAGTTTTCAGTCATTATTTCTTTAAATAGGTTTTCAATATCTTGCTCTCTCTCTTCTGCCATCCACACAATTCTGATGTTGGTACACTTGAAGCTGTCCCAGAGGCTCCTTACATTATCTTCACATTTTTGGATTCTTTTCTCTTCTTGCTTTTCCAGTTGTTTTCTGATTCTTTATATTTCAAATTTTTGACTTGATTCTTGCCTTTTGCTAGTCTGCTATTAGGTCTCTGTATAATATTTTTTATTTCAGTCAGTGTATGTTTAATTTCTATTTGGTCCTTTATCATCTCTAGTTGGATCTTTTGCATCTTTAGTTGGTCCTTTAGTTGGGACTCGATAACTTTATCCAACTTTTCTAGCATATTCTTGAAAAACCTTATAAGCGTGGTTTTGAAGTCTATATCCAGTCATTTTTTTCCCTCCATTTCTTTTGTTTGTGATTCCTTCCCTTGTCTCAGCATTTTCACTATGCCAAGAGAACTTCTGTGTTGGATTGAGCCTTATGATACCAGACTTGAAAAAGCGCAAAAGCCTCTGTTGAGCTTGGGATGGGTGGAGTCTCAGGGCTTAAGGGACTGCCTTGCCTTCCAGTTGGGCCCGCCCTCCACGGCCCGAGTCTCACGTGACTGGGTAGTCATTGGAGTGGTCCGTGTGCGTGCGCGCACGCGTGCTCTCTCACAGTGCCTCTAGACTGCTGCCTTTCTGGCTCCCTTGTAGTACGGGACCACACGAGTCTGGGTCCCCAAGGTTTCGCCCAAAACTGGGGTTAAGTGGAGTTAGAAGTGGTACAGTTGGGAGGGTCTGTCTCCCGCCCACTCATGAAAGCCAGCGGCACAATTAGCAGTCTGTCCTCTGCAGCATAGTGCTGTGCGCGCCACCAGACCTCTGATCTTTTGCGACTCCCCTAAATTTCCATACACTTCTCCCTTTTCACAGTCCAAACTCCCCCCATATGAGTTTCTGCTGGATCTGGGGTTTAATGTCGTACAATAAGGAGTTCAATGCTGTTGAGAGTCTCCGTTTCCCTCCCACCAGAGAAATCCAGCCAGGTTCCCCGTCACTTGCTGTCTTCACGTGCGTGTCTCCATACTTCAGCTTTTTGCAGCTCCTCTGGGTCTCCATGAGCCCCTCTCTTTCCCTCTAGTTGTAGAACTTCCACTCAGCCAGCTTTCCTGTGGTTCTGAATGATGTCCGTTTCGTCTTTTAGTTGTCGTTTTGAAATTGTTGTGCGAGGCAGCAGTGTAGGTGTTTACTTATGCCACCATCTTGGATTCTCTCCGAAAAAGATTTAACACATATGTTTATCAAAATGAAAAACAGGAATAGAATTTATACTTGGCCTGACTCATTTCACACAGAGGCAGGCAACCAGCAACCAGTGGCCTGGCTGTGCAGTGGGAGAATGTTGCTGGAGATGTGGAGGCCTTCAGAGCCAATGAGTAGCCCAGGCAGTGGCAAGCATGTGGTCTACCCAGCAGCTCATTTCTGTGTCAAAAGGGTTGAAGATGAGGTGGAGGCTGTGAAGTCACAGAGGGATAGTATATGGGCCCATGGCTGGGGCAGGCTCCACGGCAAGTCTTCACATCCAGGTTGCCTACTGGGGAATTCCTACCATGCCCTGCAGGTCATTTATTGAGAAAACTTAACATTGTGCTGATTTTAAAGGTGCACTACTTAAAGGAGTTCCATTAATGGAGAGCAGATATTGAAGGGTGCATTCAGAGGTGAGGCAAAAAATAACTGACAAAATATATGAGTTTAGGAGGAAAATGAATGATGTAAAATGTCCAAATAATCAAGTTTATTGTATTTTTAAAATGAATGATGATTGGAGGTACTGAATTACTATGGCATTTAGATCTAGTTAAATACATTTTGGTTAACAGGCCAATGCTTTATCCACTAAGCCAGTGGTCGGCAAACTGCAGCTCTGCTGACTGAGTTTGCCGACCACTGACCTATAATTACAGGCTGTTGTTCCTTGTGACTAAGCCCCTATCCCAGTGGTCGGCAAACTCATTAATCAAGAGAGTGGCAAACCGCAGTGGCTCGCGAGCCATGGGTTGCCTACCACTGGACTAAGCTAAGTGATATTTACTAAAGTACACTGAAAATTATGTTAAAATTTTGGCCAATGTTACATGTCTAACAAGCTGCAAAGAAGTACATGATGTTTCAAAATTCCTTTAGGATTTTTAGGGATTATGAGAACAAAAATGATCAAAGACTTGGTGCTAAGAGAATACATCTAGAAGTGAAATTGTTGGGCAACTTCAGCTTTATAAGATACTGTAATTTTGCTCTCCAAAGTGGCTATACCAATTCAAATTTGAACTGTCAGTGCTTCCCCAATTATTGCCAACACTTGGTATTGTTTTGCCCTCATTGTTTAATTTTTTAATATTTCATTTAAAGTTTCTTCTAAAAATTGATTTTAGAGAGGGGGTAAGGGGAGAGGGGAGGAGAGAGAAGAAAGAGATAGAGACATCATCAGTGTAAGACAGATCATTCAGTTTCCTCCCCCATAAGCATCTGACCTGGATTGGATCTGCAACCTAGGTATGTGCCCTGACCAGATCGAACCTGAGACAATGCTTCAACCAACTAAGCCACATTGGCCAAGGCTACTTTTTTAATCTTTTACAAAGGATGATTCAAGTGTCCTGAAAATTTATTCACAATATACCTTCCAAATTCTTTTCAAAACCAGGAGGCCAAGTTAGGAGGTTGAGCCAGAGTGATGCCCTTCCAGGCTACCAGAATTCCGGGTGGCTGGGAGTCCTGACTGGTTGCTTAGGGATGCTTTCAACCTCTTCAGTTGCTATGCCCCTGCCAGATGCAGATGCTTCACTGTTCATCATGGACAAGAGGGGTCTATGAATCTGTGAGAAGTATGTTCCAGGTATCCTAAGAGAAGATAGGGAAGCCCTAGATGTGTGAGGGGATTGGGAGGTGGAGATGAGAGGAGTGGGCTCCATAGGCCTCTAGTTGACTTACAAGTATGTCTACTGATAGCTGAGCAGTGAAGCTCTTGGTGGTGGCTAAACTAGTGGCATGGTAAAGTGTAGGAGACTATAAATGAGAGCACTGTTATTTTAAAACACTTATAATGGAAAAAATCACTTGAATTTGAAGTTAATTAACAAATCTCAGTATCACATTTACTATTACACTTAGAATAAATTTTGTTGTTGTTTATCCTCATCAAAGCATATTTTTCCATTGATTTTTTTAGAGAGAGTGGGAAAGAGAGAGAAGACTGAGAGAAATATCAATGTGAGAGAAACATTGATAGGTTGCCTCTTGCAACTAAGGTACATGCCCTTGACCGGAACTGAACCTGGGACCTTTTGGTCTATAAGCCAGTGCTTTATCCACTGAGCTAAACTTGCTAGGGAAAAACAGTTAAAGTTTTTAAGTTTAATTCAGCTTCATAAGATTTGAATGCTTGTGAAAAGAAAAAAGGTTTAAAAATCACTTGTGGGGGGTTTCTCATTGGTGGCAATATTAAAAATTTTAAGAGGTTATCAGTTAAAACATGACAAGATTTTATTTGAAAGTTCTGTACAAATTCATGTTTCCCAAATCTTCATTTTATTCTTCTCCTCAATTATAAAATAAATAAAATGACCCCTGCCTAGTATGGCTCGGTTGGTTGGAGTGCTATCCTGGTACACCGAAAGGTCACGTTTGATTCCAGGTTATGGCACATACCCAGGTTGCGGGATTGATTCCTAGTTAGGGTGCCTCTGGAAGCACCCAATCTCTCCCTTTTCCTCTCTCTAAAATAAATAAATAAAAAACAAAAAAGACATATCCTCAGGTAGGATTAAAAAATGATTATTTTTTGCTCCAATTCCTTCCAGTTTATACCAATTTGTTGTATAATATTTTCTAATTGTGTTAGGACATGAAGAGGTTGGGAAACAATGTGGAGAAGTTACTGGGTTTTCATACATTCCTGTGTTAACTCCATTAGAACTATTTTATATACTGGCTTCGTAGAGATCTAATCTAATTCTTGCTACAGGCCCTAAGCAATTTAGGTTTTGAAACCATGAGTTCAACCATAAGCACACTTCCTTTCCAAGCCTGGCTCTACTGAATCCCTAACTTTCTTAATTCCTAGGGTGGTGGGAGAAATGTGAATGTAATTATCAATATGTAAACTTCATAGTAAGCTATGTTTTGAGAGTATTTTGTTTAATACATTTATTCAAAGATGTCTTTAAGCTTTTGGCCAACAAGGTTGAAACTTTGGATGAAGAATCAGAGTTTTAGAGATAACCAAGTCCAATCCCTCATTTCACAGATAAAGAAACTAAAGCTCAAGGAAGAATCTGGGCTCAAGTAACATTAGAGTCAGAGCTTAGACTAGAAAACAGACGTCAAGTCTCCTACTTTTGTGCCTCACTATACCAACTTACACTTGTATATTACTCATATATATAAGTAGGTTTTCCTTTTTTATACATTTTTGAGTACTATTTGGTTCTTTAAATACATAAACATGGCGATTTATTCAGAGGAATTAGATGTGTCTAACAAGGGCACTACAGGTATGACAGTTCCAAAGTGAGGCAGACCCTAGAAGAAACTGTATTTGGAATGATTAAGGATGGAAAGAAAAAAGATATTTTCTTCATAAATGACAGCTGTTTGCCTCAACATCCAAGAATGGAGACTGCAAAGCCAAACTAAAGCAATATAGGGACTTATAAACTATCTATTTAATACTGGCATAATGAAGTAAGTCACTTTTTTGTGCTTTGAAGCTTATATATAACCAAGGTGAAGTAAAATATTAAATTCTTCCCAACTATTCAGATTAAGATTTATGATATATTCTCAAATTTGAGCTTCTCTGCTCAGATTACAATAAGAGCTAACATATAATTATACACAAGAAGTATTGCAACTTAATACTAAAAGTTTTCATGCTTCATAAACTATATATCAATGACCACTTTTTAATGCTTTATTCATTGATTAAAAGAATATACATTTAACATAAACCATATAACATCAGTCATCAGGTCAAACATTCAGCTGGTTTCCTTACAGTTTCTGTCAGGAGTTATTTTATCTGATCACATTTATAAGATAAAATCTCACCACATCTGGCATTTACACACACTGTGCCAGTGGATTCACACTACTGATGTACATATAAAATCCGCATGGTATGTGCCCACTGGAGACAAAACAGTGCACACCTGTCAAAAGGTCATTTTAATATAAGATGGTAAAACCATTTGTAAAACACATATAAACTTTTTCCATAAATAGAATCATATCTGGACATCTGTTGCATAAATTGTGTTTCCAAAGCTTCAATAGAGCAGCCAGGTCTCAGCACTGCTGGGCACCCAAGTTGGCTACTTTATTATTGCAGACTGTCCTTTAACATTAAATGCACAACATTCGTACCACTTAAAACTGGGGTCAGGTGGAAGTCTCACAGAGACCACGTCTGTACCGCGGTTGCCCTGAAACAGTTAAATCGGCTTTTAAAGCCTCTCAGATATAACAAGGTTTTAAAACATACTTCATGGAATGTTCTTCATGTATTATAGCAGCTCATACCTGTGATAGAACAAGTTTTCAGTTTTTCCTCTCTTCCTTTACATTCACTATTCACAGTGAAACAGGTGCATGTTTTTTTATTTTTATTTTTTGTTTTGTTTTTCAGAGTTCTGAGGTTGCTGACTGAGCCACAGCACAGCTGTGTACCACAGGTCGAAATTCGACCTTAAATATTACAATCTAGCAGAATCTGGCTGGCCAGAGTGGGCTGGCCCCTGCCAGCATGTGGGCACTTCTTCAGTTAAGTCTATTCTTTGGCAGCTGACTCGCACGCTGACAGAGAAAAATCCAGTGACTTGTTGCTAGGGATTTCACGACTAATGTTTGTTTGCAAGCATGTGTGTGTACAATTCTATTTTTTTATTTTCTTTTAGGAGGTTTTACCTGGAATATAGTTTATTTCTTCCTCCACTGCTTGAAATCTGGGCTTAAAAGCTAACTTGAATATGTAATATAATTGATAAAATCATGTCAGATATAAGTTTCTAAAAATCTAACAATATGAGTACTTGTTTATGTAAATGCATTTTAAAAAAAGGGTTAAGCAAGATTCTAACCTAGTATTATACAAAATTCAGAATGGTAATTGGTGATAATCAATTTTATATATGTAATGAAAGTTAAAATCTTGGCTTTTCTGTTAAAGAGAACTCATTTGGGACATTATCCTCCCTTCCATTTCAAATAAAAATTAATGAAATGCTATTAGAATGCGTGAATGCAGTATATTGCATACAAATCCACCAGGCTATGGGTATGTATCTATATATGTATAAAAATATTTTGGCTCCCGAGTTCAGCTCTGACACACAAAGAATAAAATAATCAAAAAGGCAGAGTAACTCAGTGAAAAATAAAGTTAGCCAGCAACCTCAGACAACCTTCGGTTGTATATCTTTAAGGTTTTGTAACAAGTCTATTAACCGTGAAAGCCCTATACATTGTCACTTTGAACTTCTAATCCAATACCCGACTACGTTCTTTGATCAAGAAGTAGAATATACATATATAATTCTATGAAGCTAATACTGATTAAACACAGCACAAAGGGATTAATTCACACTACTGAAAAAAAAACATAATAGGACCCTACTTGCATATGTAACCACAGGAATTGTACATTTAAAAAAAAGCTAAATGTCTTCGCTAAAGCTTTGCATCTCTCTGTAAAAATGACGATTTGGTTCAGTGAAGACACTGAGTGATTCGATGTCCATGACTGCATGCCAAGGTTGACCCAGGCCCAGGGATACCTGCTCAATAAGGTTATGCACTGGATCCACATCCTGGTCGGCCAGTTCACCTTGGTCAAAATCAATGCTTTCTTCAGTGACTTCAAGTACTTTTAGATTAGAGCCACGAAGACGAGCAATGGCAATGAGGTTGTGTGCCCACACTGTGTAACCTTAAAAAAAAGCAAAACACAAGCACTATAATTTCTTTGCAGTTTATTTTGTCTATATGAGAAGTTAATCTTCTCTACAAATTGGTATCACAATGACTACTTTAGTCCTTTTCCTTTAAAAATATCCAGAGATTTGAGAAGGAAGTATGATTGTTTAGCAAGCAAAAAGAAAAAAATAAAATAATTAAATAAGAGAGACTAATTTTGATACTGTCTCTAAGAATTTACTGTGGGTGGTGAAATGGAAGGTGCTGTAATCCTATTCTGATACCACATTTAGTAAAATAGATGTTTAAAATATAATTTTTAATTGGATAATCATGTAGCATAAAGAAAAATTTTTTTTACTTCTTATATATGTGTCCCTTAATAATACATAAATAAACTAGTGTTTTTATTAGTGAAAATAATTCATAGTCCAAAGTTATGAAGTGACACTTTAAACATAAGTTGTTAATTATCAGTAGCAAATATGTAAAGTGCAAAAACAGTCTTGGGAATGATATATATTAACTTCAGAATAATTACCTCTGGGAAGGAATAAAATGGGAATGGATGGGAGGCTTTAGCTATATCTAACATCTTATTTATTAAAAGAAGAAAAAAAGCATGAAAAAGAGTAGGTTAAATTAACTTTAAATAACCTAACATTTCTTTATCCCATACAAATCCTCATTTTATTTAATTACCTTCAACATTGGTCTATTCTTTGCTACTATTTCTACTGGCTGACCAACTTTCAAAACAAAACTTGAAAAGCAAGACACAAATGGGACTAAAAACAAAAGAAACAGAGGTAATAAAGGGAGTGTAAGATATTCAGAGACTTCAAAATTTGTATCCTGTAAATGTCTTATAAGTATCAAAAAAGAAGTAAAATGTTTTTCTAATTTAACAGAGTGAAACTCTCTCCAAATGAGAACAGTTCACATTAAGATGAAAGGCTCCAGTATAAAATAAAAATATGCCCAATCAGTGGAATCACCAAATAAAAAACAAAGTCATATAAATTAATATGGTAATACCTAGAATCTAGAAGATGGGGCAATGAGAATGAAAAAAAAATCATACTTTCTCTTCCTTCCATGTTATCTTTTTAAGAGATCTGTGATTAGAGGAAATGTTTTTACTGTCAGTAAATATATATGTTTTCTTAGGTAAATTGATTTCAAATAGAGTGGTACCTCGAGATACGAGTTTAATTCGTTCCATAAACTTGAGGCGTGGGAAACTATGAGACGCCTGAGTTGCGGTAAGCTGGTAGGTCGTGTGCAGCTGCCCGATCCGCGCGATTACTTCTATCTCAAATGTTGCTCGTTTTTCAAAGCAAAAATCGCTTGCTCGACGGCTCATATCTCAAAAATCTCGTATGTTAGGGCACTCGTATCTCGAGGTACCAGTGTACCATTTTTATGAAATGCCATTAATCACATGATCAAAGAAAAAGTAACAGGGAACTTGGATAAGAATCCTTGGGGTAGAGATGTGACTTACTACTTGTAAATGATATAATTTAAAAACTTTAAAGTATAAAAATCTGCATATAAATTTGTTATAAGATTTCTTAACACTAAATGCCAATATTATCTTTCATAGCATAAAACATTTCAGATGTAATACCGATATCAAATTAAACTAATTGAAAATCACCTACCATGAATTGCCAGAAGAGAAAGCTTTGTGCACCTCCATGCTAATAACACCAATGGATCTTCGTTTCGGTTATCACTAAGATCTGGAAAACCAGACGTGTCAATCACATCATTCATTAATATGAAATGAGTGAGGAACTTGTCATACTGCCTAGATATAAGATCAACAATAGCTCCCGAAACACAAGTGATGTAGCTGTCAAAATGAATCCTTTCTAGTGGTATACTGGGTTTCAGAATCTTTAACATATCTTCACTCTTAATATCAAAAGCCATTAAATAGACCCGGAGGCTGGGGCTCCTTCGTGACAAGGCTTTCCAATGCTCATCATTTGGCATATTCTCCAGAGACTTGTGCATCACAGAAACATTGTGGACCAGGAGAGACAGTCGCTGCAAAGGCACATGGTTGCTATCACTTAAGACTCTTGCCATCTCAGCTGTAAAGTCGCAGAAATCCAGGGCAAGTGAGCGCAGATTCACAAATCGCTCTAGTTCCACTGTAGTGATAAGGGTGCTGTTACCAGGAATATTGTTGTCCAGTAAACTCAAGTGCTCCATGGTGTTGGCAATAGAGTTTGAGAGAGATGACAGTGATGTTGGGGTTACTATTTCCAGCATAAACCCACAGGACAGCCACTTTAGTTGCCTACTATTACTCAGTATTTCTTCAAACAGCTGCTGAATTCTATAAGAAAAACAATAGACATAAAGATCCTGTTAACATCTGGCTCTAATCTTTTAAGTCTTTTTTTTTTAAATAGGAAATGAAATGGCATGCAATTTTAAGATCCATTTTCTCTCAGTTAATTTCTATCCGACTCACAAGTATTATCATAAATGCCAATAAAATTCACATTAAAATATAAGGAATAAAATGTATTAACCATATAGAGATATGTTCAAGGAAAGCAGCATATTATTTCAATACAGCAGGAAAAGACTGGTGACATACAATTTGTGTTATAGCAAAAGCAAGCAGAGAAATAAGTTTCACAAAGCAATAATTATCCAGAAAATCCCTTGATTTGTCTTAAAACTTCTGACACAAAACGGCATATAATGGTTATTGTATTTCATAGTTAAGACATTTCCAGGACATAGGTTCTTTTAAGAAAAACAATCATTATTCTTTTGATTGTATCATACCTTACAGTTTTTCAAAAAAACTAAAATCATTATTAAATAAGCCCCTTTCTACTAACTATATAACTTACTGCTTGATTTTTTTGCCATCAGGGTCCACCTTGCTGAGGTATGTATTTGACAAATTTCCTTGCTGTTGTAGAACGCTTATGTCTCCAAAAAGGCTAAACTTCTGGAGGTTCCTATGAGAAAAATAATTTAAATTAAATTTCTAAATGATTAATATATATAAAAATATAAATATTAAAAATACTCAGAAGGGATATTCTAGGCAAATTTCTATCTTATTACTCATTTAGTACCCAATTAAGGACTTTCAAATTGTTTTGTACACACAATGAAAAGCAATGTGACACAGGAGAAACAGCATAAACTCTCAAGATGAGTACTGGGGTATAACATCAGTTCAGGAACTCAATATTTTAATAACCATGGAAAAGTCTCTTAATTTCCTGAGACTCAATTATTTATCAGTAGTAATAATACCTACCTTAAAAGGTTTAAGGATAGGTGAATAAATATAAAAATGACATATAAAAGAACTGTACAAACTATGTTTTATATAGATGTTAATTATAAAAATTTCCCAAATCAGTTAACATAATCATTGTCTTAAATTCTCAGGGGTGGAGCATTGCTATCTTCTCAGTAAGAATATTCTTTGAATAAAATCTAGAGAACCTCCCCCCAGTTTTATGATCTAAAATATAGCTGATGATCAAGAGAGAGAAAAACTATTTTAAAATCTTTCAGTTTAAATAATTTTAACTAAAAAATACATATATTTCTAGTAGAAAGATTTTAAATAAAGCAGGAAAAAAAAATAACTGGACACAGATAAAAAAGCTTAAATGACAACAATAAGCAATTAGAGATTCCACTTATAACACAAAACTTAGGGACTTATATGCATGCATATTAGCATAACCAATGGATACACACTGGGGTGGTGGTGGCTTGTCTGAGATGGGAATGCCTGGAAGGTGGGGGGAAGTGTCAGTCAGGGAGAAAGGAGATATATGTAAAACTTTACATAATGAATTTAAAAAAAAGATAAAAAACACTTAGGATAACTTTTAATAAGAAATATATAACCCTCTAGTCTAGAATGATAAAAGATTTAAGTAAATGAAAAATAACATTTGATAGTATGTCCCATTTTCCCAAATTAAATAACCTTAGTTAGATTAAAAGCCTGATGATTCTATAATTTAGGTTGAGAAATAATCATGAATTTATTCATTCAATCAATGAATACTTAGGGCCTACTAGTGCCTGGCACTGTACATTCTATTGGAGACAAGACAGTGATAAAGTACTGTGAAGGACAAACATAAGGTATCACATATGTGGGTATATCTGATATTGTATAAGTAAGAGAAGGCATCTCTAAATAGATTAAAAGGGGATTTTAGGGATACTTAGTAGTTAACCAAGAGAAGGGCATGGGAAGGTGTTACAGGAAAAAAAGCATGTGTAGAGTCTCTCAAGTTGAGGGCAGCAGAGTGAGCTTTAGATACTGAAAGCAATCCAGAGTAGACAGTGAAATGAGCCTGTAGAGATAAATGAAGTTCTATGTCAAATAAACATTCTGGTTTTTGTCTTCAAAACAATGAGATGCTTAAAAACGACTTTAAGCAGGGAATAACATGATTAAATTTGCAGCATTAGAACAATCTGTAAGGAGGTAGAGTCAAAGTGGGGAGACTAGTTAAGAGAATATTTTAGTAATAGAGATAACAGATAATGATAGCTTGAACTGGGTTTTTGGAGGTAGAGGTGAAGAAAATGGACAGCTGTATTTAGGAGCTAAATTGGATATAAAGTGGTGCTGGATTATTTATAGGAGGTAACGGAGGGAGTAGTCAAGAATAACATAACTTTTCTGGGTTGTGGAACTATATAGATAGTCGAGCTTTTCATTGATACTGGGATTCTTAGAAAACAGATCAGAAATTAATTAGTTTTTTGTGAGGAGGGCCTGGAGGGTGGAGGTGAGGTGTTAGAATATTTAGATTATATAACTATTTTACATATGTTTAACTTGATGTTCTTTAACAGGGTCAAGTTAAGATGTTAAGTAGGCAATTCTAGGTCTAGAGCCAAGCAGTTATCTGGATAACTGAAGTCAAGAATGGGAACAGTGGGGCTTAATTAGGGAAAGGGTATAAATGAGAAAAAAAGCCAATAAAAACTTATTGTGAAGAACTTCAATAATTAAACTAGAGAAGGATGCGCCTGCAAAGGTGAAGTGAGAAATTGGGGAAAAGTCAGGAGTGTGGAAATCAGAGACCAATGGATGACTCTATTACAAAGAATACAGTGATCAATAACTCTGTCAAATACTGACTTGAGGTCTTCTATACTAATAATAGAGGAATATGTAAATTGTCTGGGATGCCATCACAGTAACAGTAATGACCGAACAGTAGGCTGCATGGGAAACAAGGCTGGCAGGAGAGTTATGAGGGATGACCAAACTACTGAACAGCAGGCTGCGTGGGGCAACCAGGCTGACAGGGCGAGGCAGTTGGGGCAACTAGGCCAGTGCAGGGCCGGGGGAAGGGAACTTAGGGGTGATCAGGCTAGCAGGCAAAGGTGGTTAGGGGTAATCAGGCTGGCGGGGGGCAACAATTAGGGGCAATCAGGCAGGCAGGCGAGCAGTTAGGAGCCAGCAGTCCTGGATTGTGAGAGATGTCCGACTGCTGTTAGGCCCAATCCCCAGCAGTTGGACATCCCCCAAGGGGTCCTGGATTGGAGAGAGTGCAGGCTGGGCTGAGGGGACCCACCCCCCCTTGCCGTACATGAATTTCATGCAGTGGGCCTCTAGTATAAGATAAGGCCCTTCATTTGATTTAGTAACATGGTGATCAAAATGGAAGTCCTTTTATATAGTGTGGTGAGAAACCCTGGATGTGAAGAAAGAGAGATAGTAAAAAAGACAAATCTTAAAAGAGAAATCACTGTGAAAAGGAGAGACAAAAGAGACCAAAATAATCCATAAAGATATCATTACATATTAAAACATCAAATCAAGGTAAAAGTGGTATGAAAGTGCAATAAATTTTTATCTAATTTCTGAGGGATAAAACTTTCTAAGCCTAGAAATAACAGAAAAAATTAGGAAGAGAAAAATCAGACTATATAAAAATGAAAAACTCAATATTTAATAGCATATCCCACTAAAAAGAAAAAATCAACAAAGGAAGAAAAACATTTGTAACAAATATCTTTTATATAAATAAAAGAGCTCCACATAAATAAAAACCAAAAACATTAAGAATCCAATTGGTAAATGGGGGAAGTTTATAAAACAGCCAAGTAAACCATGTCAGGAAAGTATTAGAAAGATTACTAATGGTATAATTTATATTTTTATTTGGCTTCTAAAAAATTTTACATTATTCACTAGTAGATCTAATCAACTTTCCATATAGTAATCAGAAAAACTATTTTTAAAAATATTTCAAAGGGAGACATTAACTTAAAAAGTTTTTTCCCCCATTAAAAAAAAAGTATATATAATTGTTCTTGAGAAAATAGCTACCACATCAGACATATTTCTACAGTATATAATTATGACTGCCTTTAAAATATTTTCCATTTTACCCTTTATTCTAAAGTTGCCACTACATGAATTACAAATTGGCTAATAATCAGCTTCTCATAACCTCTTCTAGAAAGGAAAATAAATTTAAAGACTTCTTTAAAAAATCCATGTTTATTTTGGGAGAATATTAGTTTTTATATAATATAGAAAAAAGATATTACATTCAATTTCTAATAGTAGTATTCAGAGAGGAGAGTCCTATACAAGTTCACACAATCTCAGTATTTTTCTCCCTTCAACCCAGCTTCCACTGATTACTACTGTATATCTGTAACACTGTCTTATAGTATTAAAACACATATGTGAGAAACTTTTATCTCTTCCATAGAAGATCAAACCACCATGAGACTACCTTCCCATAACTAGGAAACCAGACAAAAACTACAACACAACTCTTTTCAAACACATCAATAAACAATATATTCTGTGATCCCTGAAAGCAAGGGAGTGGGGGGAAAAGGACAATTATAATTGCCTCAAAATGGCCTGGAGAGTTTCCAGGCTGCATCACAGGATGGGGGAACCAAAAAAGGAGTCCAGTAGTCTCCCTGAGTTGAGGGACAGATTTTGGGGAGTCCAAAGTGGGTAGAATTTGCAGGGCACAATACCAGAGATAAGGAAACTGCACAGAGAATGTGCCACAAACTTGCAGATGGAATTTTCAAGACATTACCCAAGTCTAGTGGAGTAACAATCTGCACATGTGTGGGGTGAAACTGCACAAGGCTGGAGAAAGTACCACTGGGAAATAATAGAGCACACACAGTGGTGGGAAGAGTTTATGTTCCCACTGCCAAACTTAATAGTAGGGTTCTCAGAAAAGCCATGTCTTAGTAGTGGAGATTAGTTAGCCCTAGATAAAGGGTTTTTTGGATCTGCCCTGACCAAGCTTAAATGCAAAGTTCCAAAGGATCAAACTGACTTCACATAAATTTTGTGTCAGATCAAATATCAAATCTCTTTAAAGGAATAAAAATAATTAAAAAACACAGGACTCAACAATGTGAAAAGTAACAATTTCTGGCATCCAAAATTACCAAACATAAAGAAAAAAGAAAAATGTCTAACAACTAGGAAAAAATGAATCAACAGAAGTATCTAGGAAGGACAGATGAAGGAATTAGCAAGTAAGGAACTTAAACCAAACATTAAAAGGGAATTAAGAGTAAATATTTTAATATTGCTATTTGCCCTTTCTCTATAACAGGTGTTAGAGATGAAAGAAAATAAAATATATATGAAAATCTCCCTCCTGTCAGAAGTGGGTTACAGGACCAAGAGTCAAGTCCCTGCCCACCCACGTGTGCCTCAAAATCTCGGGAGATCCAAATCTGGTCTCCCGTCAAGCCGCACAGGGCAGGGGGAGATGGGGGACATAGCCTCAGGTCAGGTCTCCCAGCCTGGCGCAAGAGGACCATTTGCATGTTAGCTCTCTATTATACAGGATACTCCATAACATTACCATCAACAAAAGAAGAACATGTGGATTGGAATGGGAAAAGTAAAATGGTCTTTATTTGTCAATTTACACAAAAAATTTTAAGGAATCTTTTAAAAAGCTGTTAGAACTAGTTAAGTTAATTAATTAGTAAGGTCACAGAATACAAGATCAATATATAAAAATCAATTGTCTTCTATACATCAGCAATGAACATCCGGGAAAACTGAAATTTAAAACACAGTATTATTGCCTGGCTGGTGTGACTTATAGTTGAACATTAACCTATAAACCAGGAAGTCAAGGTTTGATTCCCGGTCAGGGCACTTGCCTGGGTTTAGGAACTGGTCCCCAGCAGGGGCATGCAGGAGGCAGCCAATCGATAATTCTCTCTCATTATTGATGTTTCTATCTCTCCCTCTCCATTTATCTCTGAAATCAATACAAATATATTTAAAGAAACAAAACAGTACTATTTAGAATAGCATCAAAAATATAAAATAGGAATAAATCTGGAACAGTACATTGAAAATTATAAAACATTGCTCAGGGAAATCAAAGACCTAAGTAAATGGAGAAATATACTACATTTGTTCATTGGAAGATTACTAACATGCTGGAATATTGTTACTATGGTGGTTTTCCTCAAATTATCAATAGATTCAACGCATTCCTGATCAAAATCCAGCAGCTATTTCTAAAATTTATAAGAAAAAGCAGAGGGGGAAAAAGGAAAAGAAAAAAGAGAATAGTCAAAACAATTTAGAAATAGATTATAGACAGGTTGGTAGTGGCTTAAGCAAAGATTCAGGGATCAATGGAACAGAACAAAGACTACATCCATGCATATATGGTCATTGTATCCACATCATGTTTATTTTTGTATAAGACAATGATACATAAAATGAAAATCAGCCTCTGTGACAAATTTGGAAAGTCAATTCAATGTAAAAAAGGGCAGTCTAAAAAATGGTGCTAGGACAACTGGATCCTTAGCTCACACAATCTACTTGAAATTGATTATACACCTAAATCTAACAGCTAAACTATAATACATACTGATTAAGAACATACAGGAGAAAAACCTTTTGACTTTGGATTAGGCAAATATTTTTTAGATAGGCCACAAAAAAGCATAAATTAAAAAAATTGACAAACTGATTTTCATCAAAATTAACAACTATGCTTTTGAAAGATAAGAAAATGAAAATCTGGCTTGGCTCAGTGGAAAGAACATTGGCTTGTAGACTGAATGATCAAGGGTAAAATTCTATGTGGGAGGCAGCCAATCAATGTGGCTCAATATTTTTCTTTCTCTGTCTCTCTCCCCCCTTTCCACTCTCTGTAAAAATTAATGGAAAAATATCCTTTGGTAAGTATAACAATAACAACAACAAAAGAAAAGACAAGCAAAAGATAAGAGAAAATATACATATTTAGGACATAAATCTAGTTTTAAAAATTGTATTGAAAATACACAGTGAACTCTTACAACTTAATAAGATAAAACAACCACTATAAATATGGGCTAAAGATTTGAATAGACACTGTACCAAGGAAGATATACAAAAGGCAAATTATACATGAAAAATGTTCACCCCCTTATTATTAGGGAAATAAAAATTAAAACCTCAATGAGATACTACTCACATATACTAGAATGTCTAAAATTTAAGTCTGATAATACTACATGTTATAAGTATGTAATTAGAACTCTTATACATGTTGCTGGGACTGATATTTAGAACAGACACTTTGAAACCAGTATGTAGTCTTTTCAGACTAGCTTTTTTTATTTTAGTAATATGCATTTAAGTCTCCTCCATGCCTTTTCGTGGCTTGATCATTTAAAAAAACACTGAATAACATTTCATTGTCTGGCTATTTATCCACTCAACCTACTGAAAAACATCTTGGTTGTTCCCAAATTTCTGTTAAGAATAAAGCTGATGTAAACATGTGCAGGGTTTTGTGTGGACAAAAAGAATTTTCAACTTTTTTGGGAAAATATCAAGGAGCACAATTTTTGGAACATACAGATTAAGTTTGGTTTTGTAGGAAGATGACATACCGTCTTACAAAATGACTATCATTTTGTATTCACAACAGCAATGAACGAAGAGTTCCTGTTGTTTCACATCTTTGCCAGTATTTTGGCCATCCTATTAGATGTGTAGTGGTGTCTGTTGTTTTAATTTGCATTTCCCTATGACATAACTTGTGGAATATCTTTTCAAATGCATGTTTGCCACCTATATATCTACTCTGACAAAGATATATAGATGTCTGTTAAGGTCTTTGACCCACTTTTTTAATAGGGTTGTTTGCTTTCTTATTTTTGAATTTTAGACTTTTTGTATATTTTGGTTAACAGCCCTTTAATCATGTATGTCTTTTGCAAATATTTTCTCCCAGTATGTGGCTTCTCTTTTTATTTCTTGACAGTGTCTTTCCCAGAGCTAAAAATTTTAATTTTAATGAAGTCTGGCTTATCAATTCTTCTTCTTAAGGACTGTGCCTTTGGTGTTCTATCTAAAAAGTTATTGTCAATCCCCAGATCATCTAGATTTCCTCCTATGTTATCTTCTAGGAGTTTTATAGCTTTGTGTTTTACATTTAGGTTTGTAATCCAATTTGAGCTAATTTTTGAAGGGTATAAAGTTTGTGTCTAGATTAATTTTCTTCCCAGGTAGATGCCCTGCTGTCCCAACTGTTTGTTGAGAAGTCTATCATTTTTTTCATTGTATAGCTTTTGCTCTGTTGTCAAATATCAATTAATTATATTTATGTGGGTCTATTTTGGGGCTCTCTTAGAATCAGTGGTTACATATACACCTACTCTTTAACATTTTTTCTTTACTGTTTACATGTACAACCCATTTCTGTCAGTAATACTTTTCTTTACAAATGATTTTAAGCATAAATTGGGGGAAGTGTGAGAGATGTGCTTCCCAAACGAGATTTACAGAGACCACAGAAATGAAATACTAAGTGCACTGGGTTTAAAATGGGGAGAGGTGGTAAGAAGACTTATTGTGATCATTTTGCAACATACACCAGTATGAAATCATTATCTGTATATATGAAACTAATATATTATATGTCAATTATACCTTAATTAGTTGAGACCGGTTTGGCTCAGTGGATAGGGTGTCGGCTTGCGGACTGAAAGGTCCCAGGTTCGATTCCGGTCAGGGGTATGTACCTTGCTTGTGGGCACGTCTCCACTGTGGGGCGTGCAGGAGGCGGCTGATCGATGTCTCTCTCTCATCGATGTTTCTGACTTTCTATCTCTCTCCCTTCCTCTCTGTAAAAAATCAATAAAATATATTTAAAAAAAATTATACCTTAATTATAAAAACACAACTAAAAAATCCCCCAAATGGGAAGAACTGATAGAATTTCTAATGCAAATTCTATGCTTAGCTACACTTGATGGGCCAGGGTATTTTAAGAAAAATGAGTAAATCACATAAACTTTGAGTTTGTAGGGGGCTTAAAATATTCTATGTAAGTGAATGGCTAAAAAGGAGTGTAAAAAAATTCATTTACCTCATGATACAATGTTAAAATGACTTAAAAAATAATTATTATTGAAAGTATTACACATGTCCCCTACTTACCCCATAAAATGACTTTTTTGAGAGAGAGATAAAAAATGATGGATTGCCTTCTCTATGAATCCTGATGAGGGATTGAAGCCGCAACCTAGGTATGCACCCTGATTGGGAATAGATCCCACAAATCTTTTGGTGTAACAACCAACCGAGATACCTGGCCAGGGCAAAATGACTTCTTTTTTTTTTTAAAGAGTAGTTTTAAGTTTACAACAAAATTGAGAGGAACTATTTACCCTATACCTCCACATGCATACCTTTTTCCCTATTGTCAACATTACTCAGCAGAATGATACTTTTTTTTTTTTAACCAAGGATGAACTTACACTGACAGATCAAAATCATCCTAAGTCTATAGTTTACCTCAGAATTCATTCCTGGTGTTGTATATTCTGTGGGGTTAAACCAATATATAATGACATATAGCCATCATCGTAATATCACACAAAGTTTTTCACTGGCATAAAAATTCTCTGTGCTTTGCTTATTCAGATCTCCCCACCCCATCCCTGGCAACCACTTTTCTTTCTTTCTTTTAAATCCTCACTGATAGTCAAATACTTTTCCATTGATTTTCAGAGAGAGTAGAAGGGAGGGAAGAGAGAAACATCGACATGAGAGAGATACATTAATTGGTTGTCTCCTACATATGCCTCAATTGGGCCAGGGGTTGAGCCCTTGACCAGAACCAAACCCTGGACCCTTCAGACCAGCAGGTCATTGTTCTACCCATGAGTCAAATTGGCTAAGATGCCACTTATCTTTTCATTGTTTCCACAGTTTTGCTCTCATATAGTTGGAATTATTCATTATTTAGCCTTTTCAGATTGTCTTCCTTCAGGTAGAAATACTCATTTAAGGTTCCTCCATGTATGTATTTTTATCTCTTGATAGCTCTTTTTTTTTTTATAGCTCTGAATAATAATACCACTGTCTGAATGTATCAAAGTTAATATATCCATTCACCTACTGAAGGACATCTTGGTTGTTTCCAATTCTGGCAATTTTGAATAAAGTTGCTATAAATGTCTATATCAGGTTTTTTTTAGGATATATGTTTTCAAATACCAACGAGTTACATTTAATTTTGTAGGAAACTACTAAATTATCTTTCATAGTGACTGCACTACTTTGCATTCCTTCCAGCAATTAATGAGAGTCCCTGTTGTTCCACATTTTGGCAGCATTTGATGTCGTCAGTGTTCTGGATTTTGACCTTTCAAGTAGGTAAATGGGCTTTTGATATGAAAAAATGCACAAGATATAATATTAATAGACAGCCATACATAGATTATTCCTATTTTGCAAAAGGATGTATCACATTTTACCAGCGATTATCTCTGGTGAAATTTTTACTTTTTTCTGTATTTTTCAAATATTCTATTTTTACAAATACATACTAAGAAATTCAGACAAGAAATTTAAATTAAATTTACATAGCTTCTTACCTTTATTAAGAACTTAATTTACATGAAAATCATTTAAAAATTAACCACCTGCATATTAAAATTTTACAAGTTTACATAAAGATTTGTTTTAGTTCCAGCTATATGATAACTTTAAATGTTCCAGCAATGTTAGAAACATGCCACTCAAGGGCAATTTAACAAAAATTATTTTTATTTGCAGCAAAAGAATAGTAATCTTATTACAATACAACCTTACTTTCTACCTGAAGGAAGACAATCTGAAAAGGCTAAATACTGAATAATACACCCAGGAATTTTCTTTACAGATGTAATTATTGACATACTTTTGAAGCTAAAATGATTTGTGGGCTCATTCAATCCAGCCATATCTCTTTATACATGAGAAATTGAAGTGACTTGAGTAAGACTGCAATATAGTTAGTGCAAAACTATATAGAGGATTCTGACTCTCAGTTCATGGTGTTTCTTATAATTAAACTGTGTCATAGAATACAACCGTCTTATTGAAAGTTATTAGAAAAATTAAAAGTGGCAATAATATTTTATAGTAGTATCTGAGAGACATTTGTGGAAAAAATTTTAGGTACTTACTTTTCCATTCAAAATGAAATTTTACTTATCAAGTGATACAAAAAACAGTAATTCTTTTAAAACTTAGGGGAAAAAACCTGGCAACTCAAGGGCAACTTTGAAATATATTATGCTGAAATTAGATTTTAGATCTTATGGTGAAGCTAGGGAGACTGCATATAGCCCCCAGGGGGCTCATTATTGTTTCAGGACTGAAAAAAACATTGAGGCAACAACATAGAATAGAATCTCCTGAACCAGGGCAATAAATAGATGTCTCGTTTTGAGGCCAGAAGACTACACCCACAACAAGGGAATTATCCTTTTATTTAAAGATGATATCTGTGACTAGAGTTTTATTTACTTAGGGAGTTTATTCATTCATTTACTTATGGTTGAATCAGCAAGTTAACTGAAGAAGCAAACATAGTGCTTTCCTGCATAATGTCCACCATGCAACTGTTCAAAAAGCATGAACAAACACATACTGGGAAACATTACAGTTGGTTAAACTGTTTTTCTTTCATTTTAATTCTTCAAATTAATTTAGCTCTGTTTCTATGTTAACGTTAATAGGATAAAACCTACTTACTAGCCTCTTTGCAAATCTTAAAATATGTTTGATAATCAATCTTTCTAAAACATGCAAAAGGCCATTGGATTGCCAGAAAATAATGAATTATTGAACTTAATTGCATTCTTCTTTAACCCTATTTTAAAAAATCATTAGTTCCAGATACAGAGATAATCTAATCATTAAGTACTTTATAACTTAGCCTACAGGCTGCTTGATCTCCTATTCTTTACTCATCTGATTATTAAAATATACGCTGTGTGCTAATGATGTGAAAAGTTATGTTGGTTATATTTCAAGTGCACATGAGTTTTAAAATACTAATTTTTTAAAAAAGACAGGGGAGACTAAGGAATTACTGATAACTGTGTTAAGTGTATTAATGGCATTGTTGCTATATATAAAAATGCCTGGGGAGAACCAAGATGGCGGCATAAGGTATATACCTATAAATGCTGCCTCTCACAACCACAACAAAACTACAACTAAAAGGCAAAACAACTATCCCCCAGAACCACAGCAAAACTGGCAGAGTGGAAGTTCAACAACTAGAAGGAAAGAAAAAAGTGCACTGAGACCTGGTAGGACATGCAGAGGCTCAGAAAGGCAGAGGTACAGAGACCCGCACAAATTGGGCTGATGTGCACTGTTATTTTCAATTGGGAGAAGTTACAAGTTCCCGATTCTCTGAACTTGTTTCCGGTGAGATTCTGGGGACCCAATCTCATACAGGAAGAAACTGGACTGTCTGCCATCAGGTCGGAAAGGGAGGGTGGTTCTCTCTGAGAGGTGCGTACAGGAATCATTATTTACTGCACTGGGGAGCAGGACATGAGACACTGGACGCAGAGAGGGCTGATCGGCAGCCATTGCTGTTTGCCACACCTTAGGGATTCACTGAGGCCCTGCCCAGCCCAATTTACAAACTCACTGAGCTGTGCACAGCGGGCTTTTGCATATGAATGGCAGCTTAACCTAACAAATTGCAACTGGGTCAGACAACTCTAAAACTTCCAAACTCCAAGCAAAGAGGAAAAATTTGCAGATCTCCCTGTAGCTACTGCTGGTAGGTGTCAGACACTAGCTGACTTGCACTTCCTTGGAGATCCGGGAACCAGTGTACCTAGAGGTCAGTGTGAGACGACACCAGATTTCAACTCTTCACATACATAAGAGACACACTCAAGAGGCAGACTCAGTGAGCACCAAAGCCCCACTGAAGCAAGTCCTGCCCCATCAGGGTTTCTCCAGCACAGCAGTTCTTCCATTAATAGACACAGCTAATCCTCACAGTCAATTGGCCTGGAGGTCAATTCCTCCTAGTGTACCAATAGCAATCAAGGCTTAACTACAACAAGACTGTGTACCCAGCCCACAAAGGGTTGTACCAAGAGTGTCCACCTCAGGTAATTGGGGAGGTGAAGCTACTGGGCCATAAAGGGCAACTAGCACACAAAGCCACTCCATCAACACAGGGAAGCAGGCAAAATGCAGAGACAAAGAAACATGTCACAAATGAAAGAAATGGAGGAGAGCAAACTACTGGACATAGAGTTCAAAACCACATTTATAAGGTTACTCAAGAATCTTCTACAAACCGTGAAAAAACTTAGTGAGACCTTCAAGGATCTTAATGAGAATGCCAAAAAGAAAAAGGAAAACCAGTCAGAAATTAAGCATGCACTGTCTGAAATAAAGAATAATATACAGAAATCCAACAGCAGACTAGAGGACCACAAGAATCAAAACAAAGATCTGAAATATCAGGAATCAAAAAACACCCAACCAGAAAAAGAAAAAGAAAAAAAGAGTCCAAAAATGTGAAGATAGTGTAAGGAGCCTCTGGGACAACTTCAAGCATACCAACATCAGAATTATAGGGATGCCAGAAGAAGAGAGAGAGCAAGATATTCAAAACCTATTTGAAGAAATAACGACTGAAAACTTTCCCTACCTGGTGAAAGAAATGGACTTACAAGTCCAGGAAGCGCACAAAACCCCAAACAAAAGGAATCCAAAGAGGACCACATCAAGACACATCATAATTAAAATGCCAAGGGCAAAAGACAAAGAGAGAATATTAAAAGCAGCAAGAGAAAAACAGTTAGTACCTATAAGGGAGCACCCATACTACTGTCAGCTTATTTCTCAACAAAAATTATGCAGGCTTGAAGGAAGTGGCAGGAAATATTCAAAGTGATGAATAGCAAGAACCTACAACCAAGAGTGCTCTACCCAGCAAAGCTATCATTCAGAATTGAAGGTCAGATAAAGAGCTTCACAGATAAGAAAAAACTAAAGGAGTTCATCACCACCAAACCAGGATTATATGAAATGCTAAAGCATATTCTTTAAGAAGAGGAAGAAGAAGAAAAAGGTAATGATAAAAATTATGAACAACAAAGTGATAAATACATACCTATCAATAAGTGAATCTAAAAATCAAGTGAGTAAAAAAATGCAATGAACAGAATAAACTGGTGAATATAATAGAATTAGGGACATAGAAAGGAAATGGACTGACAATTCTAGGGGAGGGGAGGGGTGTGAGAGGTGCGGGAAGAGATTGGACAAAGGTCTTACACCTATGGATGAGGACAGTGGCAGGAGAGGGTAAAGGTAAGGGGTGGAGGATGGGGAATCAGGTGGAGGGGAGCTATGGGAGGAAAAAAAGGAACATCTGTAATAAACTGAACAATAAAGATTTATTTAAAAAAATGCCTATAACTTTCAGAGCCTTACCCTGATGTAGTGTAAAATGATACCAATATCTTGGATTTGTTTTAAAATACTTAAGAGAAAAGAAAGTTAATATGAAAGTTAATCTGAAATGATTGAAATCAGGAGATAGGGCTATTGTGTCTAGTTTTTGTGAGTGTTTAAAAAAGTATAAAAAAAGGCAGTTATATTTCTAATCTGTAAATTCATTTGACTACTCTGTGCCTATCTGTAAAATAATAGTGTTTACTATATACAGTTGTTGAATACTGCTGTTTCTCCACAAAAATTAGCTTAGGATTTCATTTATTTTAAAAATATTTTTATTATATGTTTTTTTATTTATTTTAGAGAGAGAGTAAGAGAGAGAGAGAGAAACATCAATTGGTTGCCTCCTGATCCAGGAATCGAACTGGAGTAACCTTTTGATACATGGGACAATACTCCACCCACTCATCCTACTGAGCCAGGGCCTAGTTTAGGATTTTAAGGGCTGTCAATTATACACCTACTCAGATCCCTTCAGTACTGCAATAGGAATAGGCCTTAGCCAGTCCCATGACCCCGGTGGTGACTCTAATAGGGCTCTTGTGTGGAGAGGGTATATGGCTTAAGAAGGTGGGTCTAAGCTACAGAAGATCTAAGTCTTTTACCTCGGGTGACCACCTTTCTTCTTTGTCTTGATTCTAAGTGTCCTTTTGAAGTTTCTGAGAGAGTCTTTTTTGAAGTTACTAGCCACATATGAATAACAAACCAGGTTAAAAGGCAGTTTAATCTTGTCCTTCACGTCCTCTTTTTTCCTTGTCCACTTAAGAGAATTAATAGTAGAGTACAAATTTTGAGTGGGCAGAAAAACAGATTTATCCTAGTACAGGTGATGAAACCAGTGATATGGGGGAAAAAAGAAGGAAGAATCTTTGTGCAGACTACCATTTGCTTCTTCCTTTTCACTTGAACCTATAGCTCACATTAGGGCCAGACTAAGGCAAATTCGAAGTAGTAATGGATTTACATGAAGGAAAAAGTGAAAGAGGAGAAAATAGAGAAAGGAAAATCCCAAGTCACTGCAGCAAGGAAGACCAGAAAGTTTATGGGGCAATTCAACAGACTGATACAAATTTATGCAAGGCCTATATGAATAGGGCATTGCTTGAAAGTACTTGGTGGTAAAGGAGCTAAATACCAAACACAAGCCATATTTGCAGAAAATAAACTGTATCCAAATCCTAGGTATCTATTTTTCTTAAAGAGAAGACAAATCATTAATACAAAAAGAAAACAAAACGAATAAAAACAGGTAAAGGAAAAATATTTTTAAATATATTTAGGGAGTAGTCATTAAAAGGGCACTATAATGGTAGCTGAACAATAACATCTATTCTTTTATACTCACACTAGAGGCCTGGTGCTTAACATTAGTGCACTTGGTGGGGTGTCTCTCAACCCAGCCTGTGCCCTCTTACAGTCCAGGACCCCTTGGGGATATTTGCCTGCCAGTTTAGGCCCCGAAGGGGAGCGGGCCTAAACCAACAGTCAAACATCTCCCAAGAGGTCCTCAGTGCTGCCGCACAGAAGTGGAAGAAGCTCTCACCACCACTGCTACGCTCAGCAGCCCTGAGTCCGGCTGCTGGCTGAGCAGCGCACTGATGGCCAGGGGCAGCTCCTGCATTGAGCATCTGCCTCCTGGTGCTCAGTGCGTGTCATAGCAATTGGTCATTCATCATTCGGTCAATTTTTATTAGGGTTTTATTATATAGAACTAGTGGCCTGGTGTATGAAATTTGTGTATGGGTGGGTGGGGGGGTGTCCCCTCAGCCCAACCTGAACCTTCTCCAATCTGGAACCCCTCAGGGGATGTCTGACTGCCGGTTTAGGCCTGATCCATACCGCAGTCGGACATCCCTCTCAATCTGGGACTGCTGGCTTCCAACCTCTTGCCTGCCTGCAAGCCTGACCACCCCCTAACCACTCCCCTGGCAGGCTGATCAACGCCTAACTGCTCCCTTGCTGGCCTGTTTGTCCCTCAGTACCCTCCCCTGCTGGCCTGTTTGCCCCTAACGGCCTCTGCCTCGGCCCCCACCACTATGGGTTTGTCCCGAAGGATGTACAGATGGATGTCCAAAAGATGTCTGGTCTAATTAGCATATTACCCTTTTATTAGTATTTTATCAGTATAGATAACATATATGCCCCTAAAAAGTCATACTGTTTTAGATGCTTTAAATTATAAAGTACATATTCAACTCTGTCTTTTTTCTCTAAATATATCTTACTGATTTTTTTCATGGAGAGGAAGAGAGAGGAATAGAGTTAGAAACATCAATGAGAAAAACATCAATCAACTGCCTCTTGCACACCCCCAACTGCAATTTAGCAACCAAGTTACATGTCCTTGACTGGAATCGAACCTGGGACCCCTCAGTCCACAGACCAATGCTCTACCCACTGAGCCAAACTGGTTAGGGCCCCCCACTTCTTTTTAGATTATCCACATTTATAGATATGGCATTAATTCGTTTTTCCATTGATTTTAGAGAGTAGGAGAGGGATATATAGAGGGAAACATCAATTTAAGAAACATACCTTCAATTGCCTTCCTTAGGAGCCCTGACCAGGGATCCAACTTGAAACCCAGGTATGTTCCCTGACCTGGAATCGAACCTGCAACCTTACCATGCACAAGAGCACGCTCACACTCAACCAACCTATCCACTTCAGTCTAGCTGTTATATAATTTCTGGAATTTTATTTCAATTAATTCTCACAAAGTAGGTAATATTCACATTTTGCTGAGAAAAAAAACACACGAAACCAACCTCTTTAAGACATTATTCTTCCCTCATTGCTGCACTTTCCTGCCAGCCCTAGAAACGCTCTTAGCTAGTTTCACTGAGTATTCAGAGACAGACGCATTCTCTTCACCACTCTCTCCAAAGCCTCTTCTGCACTGGTATTGAGGCTGTCCTGGAGGGCGCATAGGCTATGTAACTGGCTGTCCTGGAGGCCAGCTATGTAACTGAGACAATGATAGGATTTGGACCACTGGAGGCACCGTATCCGTCTCTCTATTGGCCTTTTTCCACATGCTAGAGAAGGCGGGGCCAGCAACTTCCAGCTGTACCGAGCTTCCAGATAGGCTAAGGTTTGCAGCGCTAGCTCTATAGACACTGGAAGTGATGCACTCTCTTCCTGTCCAGAGTCGCTGTCACCCCAGAGGTTATAGCGCTGCCCTGGAAGTCCTCTGCATGCCTCCCATCCACAGGAAACATGGCAGTGGACTCAACGATGGCACTGCTATTTTTAGATACTTTTAAACACCCAGTGCTGAGGTAAGACTTTGCTTCTTGATTCTGACTCTGCTTCTCAACTGTGGGTCATGTACAAAAAACCCTTAGGCATGCTGACTTTCTCTCCTGCTGGTGGCCCTAAATTCTGCACATACACACCCCTTCCCCCCAGCTGGGTGTGGGTACCACGTCTGTGGGAGAGCATCAGTGGCCAGGACATTTCTCTGCCTTATCTTAGGCTCCTGCATCTTTGGTTGAGTTGGGTATTCTGCTTGCTTTGCTCCTCTGCCCTCTTACCCCCATTAACTTTGGGCCTTGAAAATATCTTGGTTCTCAGTTCAGCTCAGGTGGTATTTGGGAGGGTCAGACTGCCTGTGTTTGACAGCAGTTCCGGAGACTGAGTAGGTCACGATGGCTTTGAGATTCCTCCTTTTTTCTAATGGGAGTTAGGTTGCCCAGATGTGACACCCATTCTGTTTAGGATTCACTCATTAGGGCATGACATATTTACATGGACATATCTGAACAGCTTTTGTGTGGAGGATACCTAAGAGGAGGGGAAGCAGTGAAAGGAACCAATGGCGGATATGGAGCCCCCAGACAGGGAACCTCGGTCACTCCCATTGCACTTCCTGCATGTCTCCCTCAGCAGCTAGCCAGGGCATGCAGGAGGCTTAGCTTCCTTCGTTGCCCAGGGACGAAGGAAGCCAAGCCTCCATCCTGCTCCGCTGGCTCTGTGGCTCTGGCAGATGCTGCCATTTTTGTGGCTAGGGGTGCTACAATATTTATCTGAGTGATAGTTAATTTGCATATTACCCTTTTATTAGATAGGATTTCACTTCTAAAAGGCCTCCAGATAAAATACAGAATCAGATTAATACACTTCTCACTTTCATTGCTCTCATCCAAAGTCTCTTGCCTGGATTTCTGCAAGATCCTCCCAACTTGGCTTGTTTCTACTCTTGTCTTGCTACAAATTATTCCCAACATAGCAGCTAGAACATTCCTTTAGAAATACTAGATCATGTTACTCAACTCAAAACTTTTTCATGGCCCCTTCATCTCATTCAGAAGTAAAAGTCAAATTCTTACAAGAGCTCAATAAGGTCTTACTGATTTCCACATCAGTTTTCCTTCTTAGTGGTTGACCTCTTTCTAGTAATTTCATTGCTCTGTGATATACTTAAGTATGCATAGTCCCACTATACTATCACTCTTCCATTACTGCTCCTCCCCCCTCAGGAATCACTTTCCAAAGAGAACCTGGCTTATACTCCCTTCCTTTCCTTCAAATACTATTTCTTTTCTTAAGTTCCCTATTTTAACAACAACACTCTTTTCCACTTCCATTTCTATCTCCCCTCAGTGTTTCATTTTGCTTCATGCATGTATTACCAATTGTCATACTATATATTTTTGTCTTTTTTTCCCATTAGAACAAGCTCTATGATGACTAGAGTTTTTTGATTACTGCTGTATCCCCAGCTACTAGAAGAGGGCCTGACATTCAGTAAATATTTGTTGAATGCTGTATTTACCTTATTGCATGAGAAAAACTAGGATTTGTTTAGCTTTATCTCACACATCACAAATTTAGGGTGCATATCAGTTTTCAGGTACATTATACACTTGGAATTCCTCCAAAAATAACAATTGCCCAGAAAAATAAAATTATTCCCTCAAAACCTATGACTTGTACTTATCTTTCAACCAGTTTTAGTATGCATATAAAAATATAAAACTTAAATGTGTATATTAAACTTTCATTAAAAAAAGATATCTTGTTTTTTATAACTTAAAAATTTCTCTATGAAGTAAACTACCATCATAATATTTTATCACAATTTTTGATAACCTTTATAAAAATCTACTTCTACAGATTTAGTGGGTTTGAGCAATTTCTCAAAACCAATCTTAACTACCTATGAACCTAAGAATTAATCCTTAAATTTTAAGGATTATCTTTAAAGGATAATCCTTTTATCTTCTTACGGTATTTCTGTTGGACTGGTTAGTACAACTGAGGATCTTGATCATAATACCTTGTGTGGTTCAAAATTGGGAAACTTTATCTGTGGCAGCAACTTCAGTATGTTTTCTTTAATTTTAGAGGATCCAAAATTATTTCATGTAATAAAGTAGTACCAGTGCCAAAATGCCAAAATCAGCTACCTTAAATTGGAGTTAATACAGCTAAGACTAATTAACTATGGAAAAGGAAAATCTGTAAGAACTTGATACTTTAAAATGATACTCTTAAAAAAGTTAAAACGTTTTACAATGTTGTAAAGTAGCTCATAAAATGCATTATTTTCCTTATTTTAAATAGATAAAAGCTAAACTAAACTCATCACCGCATGAAATTTTTTCAGGTCAATTCTATTCTTTTTAATTCATTTTTAATATCAAGTGTGTTTATATCCATATAATAATTTGATAATATATTTCCTCCTCGACAGGCCAGCATGGCTCAGGGATTGAGCATCAACTTATGAACCAGGAAGTTAGGGTTCAATTCCCGATCAGTGCATATGCCTAGGTTGTGGTCTCGATCCCCAGTGTGGGGCGTGCAGGAGGCAGCTGATCAATGATGCCCTCTCATCATTGATGTTTCTCTTTCCCTTCCCCTTCTTCTCTCTGAAATAAAAATATATATTAAAAAATAAAGAAACATATTTCCTTCTCTCACAGATACCAATAAATAACCACAACCAAATCAAACTTTTTTATAGAAATGTTATCAATAAACCTTTCTGTCATAATGGAACTGCTCTATTCTATGCTGTCCAATATGGCAGCCACTATCCATATATGACTACTGCACTTAAAATGTTACTAGTGTGACTAACTAAATCTTTAATTACTCAACAAATTAAATAGCTATATGTGGCTATGCTCAGCTAGCGTGTCTCAGTGGAATGAGTATCCTCCCATGCACCAAGAGGTCACTGGTTCAATTCCAAGTCAGGGTCTATGCCTGGGTTGCAGACTTGATCCCTAGTAGTGGGTGTGCAGGAGGCAGCTGCTCCATATATCTAGTTCTCCCTCACCCTTCCTCTCTCTAAAAAAATATTAAAACAAATAAAAAAATATATATATATGTATGTTGCTAGTGGCTACCGAATTAGCACAACTTTATAGAGACCAGAAATAAGTTACCAGACTGTAATAGCATTCCTTATTAGCTTTTTTATGATCCATTAACTAAAAGCAATTTCTCAGAATTTGCTTTATAAATTTATTTACCCAATTACCATCTCAATTACTATCATCCTCAAATCCCAGAGATTATACAAAAGAGATTAAAAAAAATAAGGTTGACATACAAAATTTTAAAAAATAAGATGGACATATAAAATTGCTAGGTAACATGCTATTAAAAGATAATTTTAACAGTGCTAGAAACAAGAAGACTGAATCTTACAGAGGAATAATAAAAAACATGATTCTTTTTTTTAAATCTTCACCTGAGGATATATTTTCTATTGATTTTAGATATAGAAGAAGGGAAAGAGAGAGAAATATTATGAGAAAGAAACATTCATTGGTTGCCTCCCATATGCACCCTATCGGAGAATGAACCCACAATCTATGTACATACCTTGACTAGAATCGAACCCTCCCCCTTTTGATTTACAGGATAATGCTCTAACCAAATGAGCCACCTGGCCAGGGGCCTTCCTTTTTTAAAAATCTGCATCCAAGCAGCAAGTCCTCTTGGCTCTACTTCTGAAATATATTCCAAATCTATCCAGTTGTCTTCATTTCAACTGTCTCCATCATCTCCTGATTAGATTATTGCAACAACTTTCCAACTAGTCTTCCTATTTCCTCTCTTGTGTTATTTAAAAAAAAACACCACAATTTTTAAAATGGCTCACACTGGGGCTCAAGCCCACAACCTGGACATGAGCCCTGACTGGGAACTGAACCCTGACCTACTGGTTTATAGGTTGATACTCAACCACTGAGCCATGCCAGCTGGACTCTTGTACCCTCTTATAAATAATTCCTTATACAGCAATCTGTGATTGTCTTAAAATGCAAATTAGGTCACATTTTTCCTGTCCTTAATATTTTTTCAATCAATTAATTCTTCTATTCTTAGAATATAGTCTTACTCTCATTTGCATGGTACTTTCCAATAGGTCAAAAATTTGTCTTACCTAAGGCCCTAATGCTTACCTTTTTTTTTTTCAGTTAGGAATGCTATTTGCTTAGATTTTCAGATGGGTGACTCTTATCACTCATGATGCAGTTCAAAAAAGGTTTTCCCTCACCACTTTATCTAATGTTGCTACCTAGTCACTATTATATAGGTAGTCTTTTATTTTCAAACTAGAGTCCTGATGCACGAAGATTTGTGCAAGAATGGGCCCTTCTTCCTCTGGCTGCTGCTACTGCCTTCGCTCTGGCCTGAGCCGCCTATCTGGTCCTACCAGAGTTGCCTTTCTGCCTTCCTATGCTGCCCAGAGTGGCTGGGGTGGTGCGGATCACCCCACCCAGACCACTAGGCACCTGAATATATAAATTAACCTGCCATCTTGGTTGGGTTAATTTACATACTCACTCCTGATTAGCTGGTGGGCATCACACAGGTAAGGTCAATTAACATGTTACTCTTTTACTTATTTTCAGATTTCGACAACTAAAAGAAACTTTCCTTCATTTACTTGTTTCTATTGGCCTTTCCCCTCTAGAATATTGGCTCTATGGGAACAAGAAGCTTCTCTGCACTGCTTGGCACATAGTAAGCTCTCAATATTTGGAGGATGAAAAACAGATTAAAAAAAATAATTATTATCTTAGATCCTATATAAACTGATCTTGGGTAAACTCAGCACAGCCTTGAAGCATAAAACTTGTGACCTGGTAGGTTTTCTTTTATTCATTCTCACCTAAGGATATTTTTTTCTATTGATTTTGAGAGAGGAATGGAAGGGAGAGGGATAGAGAATGAAAGAGAGAGAAAGAGATAGAGAAAGAGAGATGTGAGAGACACACACATTGATTGCTTGCCTCCTGAAAGAGTATGGAAGGGATCAAAACTAACATCCAGGTATGTTACTTTGACTGGGAATCAAACCCTCAACTCTGGGCTGAGGGCTGACGCTGTAACCTCTGAACAAAACAGTCAGGTTATGACCTGGTAAGTTTTATACCTTTTTTCTACTCCTAAAACAAAAGCACTGTAAATTTAACTCAGAAATGTAAAGAATAATGTCAAATGTTCATTCTTCTCATTAGTTATTACATTTCATGTTTTTAGAGAACAAAACAACAACAACAACAACAGTAAATGAAGTAGTTTTGGGTCTTCATTGAGCCTCAGTGTGTAATTTAAGTGATTATGGAAGGAAATAAGAGGCTTTACTAGAGTAACAAACTAAAAAACTTGGTTTAAAACATTTTTAAATTTGTAATAATTTAAAGAAAACTAGTCACATTTATGTCTTTAACATTCACTTTAATACTTTCAATATTACTATAGTACTTCAAGACATTTTCAAAAATAAAGATGAGATTAACTTTCCTCCAAACATAAATTTAAAAACCTTTGACATAGCATTAGTAGTAATACATGTAATGAAACTACACTTTAAGTTTGGATACACAACATAGCATCATCCCTATAGTAAATGACAAAGCCTTAAAGTCAGGAATGACAGTGTATAGAAATGATAGCTAACCCACAAGGACAGATATAGGGTGGTCTCATAGATAAGTAGATTGGTATACTAATAAAAGTGGAAAGTATACGTTCACTTGTCAGTTATACCTTAATAAGGCTGGGAAAAAGTGATGGGAAGGGAGGGAGAGAAAAATTAAACACCAAAGGGAAGAAGATGTCTATGTAATGTTATCCACCCATCCAACTAACTAGTTCTTAAAACATAAAGAGGAACTAGGCACTGTGCAAGACTTGTTCTTAGACCAAAGGCACTTTTTTGGATGGTTGCTCAGAAGTACTATCATATCTCTCAACATGAAAATCTAATTGGTATTGGCTGAATTCACCCTCACTCTTGATCTCATCAGTAGTTAAGTGCTCACAGATTGAATCTTTTCAACTTCAGAGTCAGTTGGTCCTCTAGCCATGCAATCTGATCAATGCCTCAAAAAGCCTTACAAAAATGAAAGTAAGGAAATAGAATTGTTTGTGAAGCGCGAGGGAAATATACAGGCCACTGGAATATTGGAGCCATGCTCAGATACAACTTGGATATGCTTATCTTGCCCACTTTTGATTCAGACAAAAACATGAATATATGGAACAGACTGGTGGGTGCCTGAGGGGACGGTGAGTGGGGTAACTGGATAAAAAAGGTGAAGGAATTAGCATATATATATTCGGTTTAGCACTAAACCAGGACCTTCTCAATCCTGTTCAACATAATGCATATTGTTCAACATACTATATTGCAAAAGTAAAGACACTCCTCTTCGAGAAAAACAATGCTTGACATAGTCAAGTGTCAGTTTTCTTTCTAATAGTAGCCCTCCTACCTAATGCACAGGGTCACTGAAAGGATCAATTAAGATAGTGAATGTGAAAGTACCAGGGACCTGCTCAACTATTATTATGTGTGTTGCTCCTTTGACCTTTTGAACTTTTTTCCAACTCATAGTTTAATTGTAAGGTTAGAATATCCAAATACAGAAAATAAAAATTAATGGGATTATGGAGAAGGCAATAGAGAACAGAAATAGTAATACTTATTAGGAAGATCAGTTAGAACATAGAATATAAAAAGTTAGTCCTAGAACTACAGTAAAATCCTAATGTAAAACGAGGACAGTTACATATGTACTGAACCTCTGCAGACATCGGCCAATTCGCCCAACACAGGCAACCACCATGCTGGACTGTGCTTGTAGGTGAATCACTTGGGACAAGTTGAGTCCGGAGGTGTATGGGGAAGGACTGCCAATCCTGATGACCAGGCTCTTCCCCAATCCCTAGGTTTAACAAGCTCTTCTTCCACTACTCTTTGTGACTGGCCAGTTAATCAAAACTACTCCCAGTTAGAAAGTGGCTATCAAAGATTTATTTTAGGAAGAGTCTTGTAATTATGACACCAGTAACATGTTGTCTCCCCCATCCCTCCTCCGGTCTATCTGCTTTTCAGGTACAGAGTCTGAAAAAACGAGTTATGTTATTTCTCCCCAAACTCACACGACTTATTCTCCAAGTTTCAGCCTTCCTATCTGTAAAATTAGTAATGCCGGCGCCTGTCAGCTCCATCGCACCACCATGAATGAGAAGATGAATGAGACACTGCCTGGAAGGCGCCAGGGGTGATGTCTGATAAACACCAAGTACATCCCTGTTTATTTAGTGATGATGACTCCCATTCTGCCTTCCTGCCTCAGTAAAGTCGCTAGTTTAGAAGTGACACTCCCCGCCACCGAAGAAAGCTACGCCGAAGTGGGCCGAGCATATCCTCACCGAATCTATTTCTGGGTGAGAGGAAGGAGGCAACTCTGAGCCCCGCGGTGGTGCTGGGGAAGGGGTGGGATGGTGATGGAGGAACCGGGACCAGCCTACCTGTTGTTCCGGATGCTGACCAGCACGCACAGCACCAGCTCCAAGTAGGTGCGCAGCACTTCCAGCCAGCGGGTGGAGAGCTGCAAGGCCTCGACTTCTTCCCCGCCCGTCCCGGGGTCCGCGCCGCCTCCGTCGCCCGGACCGCCACCTCCGCTCAGGTAATTCTCGGCGGCGAACTCAACGCGCAACTCCCGCACGAACCAGCCGCACTTGCGCATGAGGAACTCGAGCCGAGGCTGCTCCGCCGGTGAGACCCGGAGGCAGACGCGGAGCTGGGGCCAGAGAGCCGGGTAGAAGAGGCACTCGCGCCAGTGCGAGCAGGAGGCCGAGGCCCGCAGTCGGTCGGGCGCCGGCAGGAAGGAGAAGATGTGCACGATCAGCTCGCTGGGCAGCGACGCGGCTCCCGCCGCCTGCCCGCACAGAGCCATCCGGCCGCGCCGCCGGCTGCCGGCCCCCGGCCGCCCCCGCAGGCCCCGGAGCAGCCCCCGCAGCCGTCGTAGCTGCTGCAGCCGCAGCCACTGCCGCCGCCGCCACCGCGCCGCCCGGGCGGCCCCGGCTCGGGTTCGAGCTCCCGGCGGTCGGGGCTGCGGCACTGACAAGAACAACAACATCAATGACAAGGAAGAAGGGGGCGGAACCGTCGTGGGTCTCGGCGGAACCAAGTGCAGCTCAAGTGGCGGAGAGGGGGAAAGGCCTCTACGGAGGTGGCCCTCGAGAACCAGCTGCTAGCCTCTCAACCTTTACTCACAGCCTCCGAAGCCTGCAGACTCAGTTACTTCAAAACCGTCGTCTGGCCGGTTTCAGGACCCGGAAGCGGCAAGACTTATTGTAAGGAAACCGCGGCCCTCCCTGCGCCTGGAGGCGGAGGCAGAGCAGTGGTAGGAGCTTAGTTTGACGTCGCCTGTGGTGGGAGGAGCCCGGAGCTGGTGGGAGCGACTTCCGGAAGGAGGAAGCGCCCTGCAGCCGGTAGGGAGGGAAACGCGGCACGTGACGCCTGACGCACGCTGGTGGCAGGGGTGGTGGTGAGGGAGGGGGCGGGGCGGGAAGGGAGCGCTCTGCGCGCCCCCTGGCGCCCGGCGGCGGATGCGGCTCCCGTCAACCGGGGCGTTCTGGCGGCGAAAGTCGCGGAGCTCGGGTTAGTGCGAGCATCGCGACGCTTTTCTCACACGTTTCTCAGTTGCTCGGCCGAAGAGTCTAGGCTACAGTGCCAGCATACAGGATCTTTCTCAGTCGGCTCACCTGCCAGAGTATTTTTAAGTTTTCCCGAGAGAGAGCCACTAATTAGTGGGACCGGACGCGTTCGTGTGCAAACCCCCACGGGCGAAGAGAAGCGCGGGGTAGGGCCGCTGCGATGCGTGTCCAGAGCCGCCGGTGGACCTTCCCCGGGTCGGACCGAGTAATAGATTGGCGCACACCGGGGGTGAGGGGACGGAGGGAAGACAGCGCCGCCCTGTGGATGTAGGGCGGCAGGAAGGGGGAAGGCAAATGAATGGGCTGCTTGACAAGTTTCCCAGGGTTTGAAGGAGGTTATCAGTTCCCGGTTCTGAGATTGAGAGGGCCCTAGTTGAAATGAAACTGGTGGTTATAGTAAGGGTTTTCTTTAGCTTGAGGAAAGGATTTCCCAGAGAGTGCCCCCAACTTCATCACAATTTGGGAAGTGGTTAACTGGTTGTAATGAGCAGTGAAGTCAGAAAGGAATATGACTTTATGTAACAATTGAGGATTGTTTCAGTGAGGCTGCCGCTTCAAAGCCTTAACTGTGTTCTTGGAATAGCCTTGTTCTCTTGTAGTAAACACCAAGAACTTGTTCCGTTAGGTATTTTTAGTTCTTTGAAAACAAAGCTCTCTGTTCATGCTGCTTTGATGCATTTTGGTATCTTGTGCATTACCACGTTGCCAACAATATTGTGTTGTTAACCTTTGGGTTCTCTTTGTTTCAGTACCTGTTTTACAAAAAAAAACCGGTAACATTCATGGGAGGTTACTTCTCTGAACCTCTAACTGGAAGAGTTCTTTTGTTTGTTGAATTGATTTTAGAGAAGAAGGGAGAGGGTGAAGAGAAACATCAATGATGGAAGAGAATCTTTGATCAGCTGTTCATGCATGCCCCTGCTGGGGATCCAGCCTGCATATGGGACATGTGCGCTGAGGGGGAATCCAACCCATGACTTCCTGGTCATCGATGGTGCTCAACCACTGAGGCACACCTCTGGGCTAGAGTTCTTTCTATGTAATTATTATACCTTATACATAAATTAATGAGCATTTATGGAAACAGCAGTGACTTAGGAAGTTAAGACTTGCATTTTAATTTTTTAGATCTTATACTCATTGATGTATTTTGAAGTGAATCATAGATATCTAAATCTGCCACTTCTACCTATTTCAGCATGCATATCTATAAAAACGTATTACTATAAAACAAAACCATCACATTTAAGATAAGTAACTTCTTAATGTTATCTAATATTCTATCTTTAAATTTATCAAATTATCTCCCAGATGTCCTTTGTTCAATTGTTTTGTTATACCAGGATCCAATCAAGGACAAAATTTGTTTTTGGTTATGTATGTCAAACCTTTTAAAATATTCCTTTCTGACTTCACCTCCCATTACAACCTTTTAAAACATAAAATAGCCCACCCCCTTTGTTTTTCTTTCTCTGATTAGCTAAAGAGTCCAGGATTTTTTTCCCAATAGAATATCTCACCTTTTGAATGTTTGATTATTTTCTCTTGGTGTTTAGCTCACTGCTCTGGTCCCTGCAGCTCTTCTTTTTAATCCTCACCCAAAGATATTTTTCTCCATTGATTTTTATTTTATTTTATTATGTTCTTGTTAATCCTCACCCGAGATTTTTTTTTTTCTTGATTTCAGAGAGGAAGGGAAAAGGAGAGAGAGATAGAAACATCAATGATGAGAGAGAATCATTGATTAGTTGCCTCCTGCACACCCCTACTGGGGATCAAGCCCTCAATCCAGGCATGTGCCCCTGACTGGAATTGAATCCGGGGCCCTTCAGTCTGCAGGCTGATGCTCTATCCACCAAGCCAAACGTACTAGGGCTCCATTGATTTTTTTTTAGGGAGCATGTAGAGAGAGGGAAAGACAGAAACATATTGATTGGTTGCTTCCTGCACCAGCTCCAAGCAGGGTCTGGGCTTATTTTTAGAGATAGTGGAGGAAGGGAGAGAGATACATGGATGTGAGAGAGACCTAGCGATTGCCTGTCTCCCTGGCTGAGAATCAAGCCTGCAACCGAGGTACATGTTCTTGACAGGGTAAGAGAGACTCTTCACTCTCGGGCCCTCTAACCACTGAGTGAAATGGGCCAGAACTGGTCCCTGCATTTCTAATAAACCTAGACATAATGCTAACGGTTCTCCTAGATTTGTGACATCTTAATCTACTTCATCTAACGTTCTGTTTTTTTGTTTGTTTGTTTTTGGTTTTTGCTTTTCTTCTTAAGACATATTTTGGTTTCCTATAAATGTCCAGCCCCCATTATCCATTCACTTAAGGGCCTTACCAATAATTGCTAATTCTTGCCTGACTCAATTTTATTAGGAGATGAAAAATGATAATTTCTAATTCTTGCATTTCCATCTATATTTAATAACTTGCATTATTCTGTTGAATAGAAGCTTTCTTTCATATGCTGGCAACATTCAGTTACCCTGAAATATAGTAGCTATTAGAAAGACAAAAAATAATTTAGTTCTTTTACTTACCAATTTTTAAAATAATGTGGTTCAAAGAGTGATAAATGAGTTTTTCTAGCTTTTATCTTTCCTGAATGTCATTGTGTACTAATAGATTTGGGTATGTTTTAATCATTCTTTCTGTTTTTCAATTTTTGATGCTTCTATAATACCTTTCAAAGAATTCTATGTAATTATTATCATTTTAAAATATTCTTTGAGCATTTTTTTTAGTAGATGAAATATTGGACTGGTGGGAGGATTAGGCTGGATTTTAATCTTTTTTTCTGTTTTGCTTTTGTCAAGGTTTAGTTAGGTAACCTTTAAACAAATTGCTTAATCTTTCTGAGCCTCATTTTTTTTCATCTAAACAAATAGAGTTGTGGCAGCTCAGTTGTTCTCTGATTTAAAAAAAAAATGATTTTATGAAATACTAGAGGCCCGGTGCAGGAATTCGTGCATGGGTGGGGTCCTTTGGGATGGCCTGCAAAGATTGGGCCTCAGCTCGTGCCCCCAGCCTTGCAGTCCCACCTTGCTCCCACAGCCTTGCAGCCCCACAGTCCCGCCTGGCACCCCTCTGTGGCCTGGCGCCACCTCCTCACCTGCTCCACCATCCCATGTGGGACAGTCAGTCAGGGCTAGGCCCCCTGCCTGACTCCCTCAGTGCCTGGAAGCTGGGCAGCCGCCCTGCCTCCTGCTACTGCTGCTGGTCACTGTCTGCAGTGTGATCGGCAGAGCGATTGAGCCCGGTGACACCTGCTCACCTGCTCCACAATCCTGCTATGGTCCCACTCTTGTCAGGGCCCATCAAAGTTGGCAGCACCTCCACTGGTGCCTGCTGCCAGAGCTACCTCACCAATGCCCGCCATGTTCTGTGCCACGTCCTCGTCGTCAGCGCATGACTTAGTGAGTGGTCAAACTCCTGGTCTCCTGGTTGAACTCCCAGTCGAACAACTGCCCAAGGGGACAATTTTCATATCAGGATTTTATTATATAGGTAGGATATTTTACATATCACAAAATTCACCCATCAACTATATGTCAGTAATTTTTAGTAATTTTACTAAATGGTGCAACCATCACTTTAAATCAGTTTTAGAATATTTTCATCCTTTTAATAAGATTCCACATGCCCCATTTGGAATTTTCATCTAAACAAATAGAGTTGTGGCAGCTCAGTTGTTCATTGACAGCTAATCCCCATTCTTTCCCCCAGGCAACTACTTATACTCTTTCTGTCTCTATAAATCTGCCTTTTCTCAACAGTTCATCTGGAATCATCTATACTACTACAAGGGTAATATGCTAATTAAACCAGGTCGACCAGCCATCTTCCAGATGTCTGACTTCCTTCAAAGCATAGTGGTGAGGGCCAAGGTAGAGGCAGTTAGGGGGAGGGCAGCTGGGGGCAAGATCAGGCCAGCAGTGGAGGGCATTTGGGGGCGAGATCAGACCTCCAGGGGAGAGCAGTTGGGGGCAAGATCAGGCTGGTAGGGGAGGACCATTGGGGGCAACATCAGGCTGGCCCAGAAGGCAGGGGCAATCAGGTAGGCAGGTGAGTGGTTAGGGACAATCAAGCAGGCAGGCAAGTGGTTAGGAGTAATCAGACAGGCAGGCTGAGTGGTTAAGGGTGATCAGGCAAGCAGGCAGGTGAACAGTTAGGAGCCAGCCGTCCCAGATTGTGAAAAGGATGTATGACTTCCCATTTAGGCCTGATCCCCCAAGGGGTCCCCAATTGGAGAGGGTGCAGACTGGAGAGGGGTCCTCCCCCACCCCCCGTGCACAAATTTCATGCACTAGGCTACTGGTTTATGTAATAAAAACCCAGTGGTCGTAACACTGTAACAACCAAAGATCAGTTACCAGGAGGTGCATTGATGGGTTCCATGGTGCCGGTGGGACTTGACGCTGGGTCACATGGTGCGCTGGGTCTGGTCTCGTGTGATTTCACACACTGGGCCTCTACTATCTCTATATAAAAGCCTAAATGACTGGCTGACCATTTGACCATCTGACTGGTAGCTATGATGCATATTGACCACCAGGGGGCATACCCTCAACCCACGAGCTGGTGACTTGGCAACTGTGCTTCTCAGGTGATGCACCTGTAACCAGAGAGGAGGGAGCCCAATTCTGGAGTGTGTCACCTAAGAACCACCTCTCACAACCCGGGACCCCTGAGGGATATCAGAGAGACAGTTTAAGCCTGATCCCCACAGGCCAGGCTGCAGGACCCCACCAGTGCACAAATCTGTGCACCAGGCCTCTAGTATAATATATGATCTCTTGTGTCTGACTTCATGTTTATTTTGTTTCATTTGTTAGCTTTTGGTTAATCCTCATCTGAGAATATTTATTTTTCCATTGATTTTTAGAGTAGAAGGGAGGAGGGGGGATATATATATATATATATATATATATATATATAGAGAGAGAGAGAGAGAGAGAGAGACATTGATGTGAAAGAAATCTTGATTTGGTTGCCTCCCGCCCAGAATTGGGATGAGCTTGTGACTGAGAATCAAACCCATGACCCTTCAGTCCTCGGGCCGACACTCTACCCACTGAGCCAAACCTGCTAGGCACTGACTTCTTGGTTTTGAGCTTCATTCCTGATGTAGCATGTGCCAGTATTCCATTTCTTTTTATTTATTTATTTATTTATCTATTTATCTATTTATTTATTTATTTAAATTAAATCTTTATTATTCAGATTATTACATTTATTTCTCTTTTTTCCCCTCCATAGCACCACTCCACCTAGATCCCACCCTTACCTCTGCCCTTACCTCCCTCCCATTGACCTCATCCATAGGTATATGATTTTTATCCAGTCTCTCCCTGTACACCCCTCACCCCTTTCCCCCCTGAGAATTATCAGTCCACTCTCTTTCTGTGCTCCTGATTCTATTATATTCACCAGTTTATTCTGTTGATCAAATTTTTAATTCACTTAATTTTTAGATTCACTTGTTGATAGATATGTATTTGTTGTTCATAATTTTTTG